>APFE031117866.1:4895-69048 GCA_000404065.3 Pinus taeda
ATTTTCCTCAGCTGGTGTTGAATTCTTTACAGAGTCTGCTCCTGATGATGATGGGTTAGTTTTTGAATGGTGGGGGGTTCTTCTGAATCTACCCTGATTGTCTCTAAATCTAGTCATAAATGAACATGACTTTTGACTAAATTTTTTTTTATTTTTGTCTATTAAATTTTTCAATCCTTTAAGTACGCCTCCCCGGCAATGGCGCCAAAATGTAGTGTCCTATCTAGGGTGCTAGATTGGTCTAAATTTATTATCAACCAGGGTGCGTATACTTAGAGACGTGTGCCTAAAATATATAAGCATAAAGGATCTATTTTAGACCTATGATTCCTAAGTACAGTGCTGAGATTAAATCTAATGTTAAACTATCAATGACATCTTTAACTAAGTATCAAACCATATGCTATTAACAACTAAAATGCAATCCATAACATGCTGTGTATTACTAGATTTAAAGGCTTCGGTCTCCTTATAGAGACACCAACATGAAACCCCTGTTCAATGTCACTCAACAGTCATGAATATTTAATGTAAGCATGCAAAGTAAAAACCATAAGCATCGTCCATATCAGTGATTTACAAGCAACCCTGGATCGAATCCTTTACAGGATGTAATTCACAATCCAAATGAAGGTTTGTTCAAACACATGCACATACATCTAACAACGCATTCATAAACACAACGTAAGCATCAATCAAGCCTCTAAGCATATAAATCGATACCAAATACCATTCAAACGCTTGACTGTAAAATGAAATTAAGATCACAATGCAAACGTAATTAAAATGTCGGTATACCATGCACGCAGGGCCCGTCCGCGTCTTTGGCACACCGAGATAGTCACACCACAATCACAGTATTAAGCAATGCACAGAGATTGTAATGCAATCTTATATTAAAACAAAAAAACTCTGTTCTGAGACGACAATGTATATAAAACGTAACAGTCTGCAATATCCAAAAGGTAGGTAGGTAGGTCAACGAACATATATCCCGGTTCGACCTTTTAATTACATACATTACATCCTTTGAAAAATGGATGTTTATCCATGGGCGGTTGTTGCTGCTTTTGTAAAAATGCAGAGATGTTCCTATCCTATCTTATGCATATAAAAACTAGGAAACAACTTAAAAATCGAATGGGCTGTAACTGAGTGTTGTTGCTACCTTTGTGCCAACATGCCATAGTTGACTAGGCGTTGACCGTGCATATAGGAGGGATATTTCCGCTGCGGGATAGGTGCTTGTCCATGCTTGGACATTCCTCTTTTCGCCCATACCTTTCGCTCTGACCTAGATTTCATGCCACATGTCAAACGATAAGCCATTTACAGGTTGTTGAGACTTCCTGTAGTGATTTAGGCCAAAAATCCTAATTTATTAACACAAAACCCCTAAATCGATTTAAATGAAATTCAACAACTATAAAACTATTAATTAATTAATTTCCAAGGCATTTGAGGAATAAATGATGAGAAGAGGTAGGAAATGGTCATGTTTTGGGAGGGAAAAACGGTCATAGAATGGTACCAACATCTCCTTAGTTAACTACCTCAAAGATTTCTGTTGATGTGGATGAAATTTCTTATTTTAATCAAGCCAAAATCAAATTAAGAATTTCTTGTTGCATTTTCCAACACTCCCTCTCAGCAAGAAAGGGATTTTCAACCACCCCTATCCTGCACCTGTGGAATGTATTGCATGCAACACCTCTCATTGTTGTTGATGCTCCTGCAACATCTGTAACTGAGAAGTATCCAAAAAAACATTGAATCAAGTGTGTCTGCAACTATCTATTGGGAAAATTGTGTTGTTGTTGACTTTGCTACTGAACCTCTTACTCCAATGTCAACACTCCTTTGCACTCCTCAATATCTGACTGACATTGATCCTCCTGCTACAGAATACTATGTGCCCTTGTAGCAAGGTAATGATCCATGAGGAGAATGCCTCAATGGACCCTACCCAAATTTCTACAATTCTTGGACTAAGGATCTACATCACTCCACCTCACTCATGAAGGTATAGCTACATGTGATCCCTCTGCCTGCTTGGCTCGACCTCTCCCCCTACTAGAGGTATTTTATTTAGTGGATGTCTCCACTCTACATCCTCTCTGCCTCTCCATTTGTGGTTACTCCACAACTTCCTGAGGCTCCATATTGAGAGGTCTATCTTTCTCCCTCTCAACCACCACATCTCTAATATTTGCCTTGCTCCTCAAGGTTATGCATGCATCTTCTATCTCAAGTGCATACAAGTTCTTGACTCGAAGCCCAATCTTCTTCACTTGTCTGTGGCTATGTGTCTCAAGGATGTTTTCCCTTTGTTGAAGATCACATCATAACCACGGTCTTCCAAAAATGCTACAGAGATGAATTTTTTCTTTAGGTTTGGAATGAACATGACATCCTTAAGTCAAAGAGGGGATCTTGTCTCCCTCTAAAAGGTGATTGTACCATTCCCAGTCAAGTTATACCTTTAGTAGTCCCCAAACTCAATATTCATCAGGATATCTTTCTCCTCCGTGTCACTAAAAAAATATTTACACCCAATCATGTGGAATGAGGCACCAGAGTCCAAGTACCACGCACTCCCCATCATGATGTTGGCCATGCATGTGATAAGGGTGAAATCAAGCTCAAACTATGAAGCCAAAGCTTCACCTGTTTCTCACCCTATAGACTCCTTCTTGATAGACTTTTTGTGTGGACACTTTGTGGCATAGTGCCTGAATTCATGACAATTGGATAATTTAATTTTAGAAAAGTCTCTCTTCTTTCACTCTTGGATGGATTCAGCCTCGCCTTGGGACTTCTTTCCCTTGGCCTTCATTCATCTGCTGACTAGAGAAAAGTCCTCTTCCTCTTCTTTGGATGAGGTTCCATCTCTAGTATTCTGCCTTATTTCCTCCTATACCAAATCAGACCATAAGTGTTTCCAATTTGGTAGTTTATCCCTCCCATTCACTGAATATTGTTATCTATGTCAGCTCCTGGGAAGGCCTAGAAGGGATAGGCTTGCCAAATCATCATCTGAAATAATAACACCAACTCTTGCAATCCCATCATGAACTTGTGAGAACTTGATCAGATATTGTTGAATAGTGACATTCTTCTGCATCTAGATATTTCGAAGTGTATCCTTGAGCACTAGTTTCCTATGGTCACTACTATTCTGGAACAGATCTATTAGTGCCTGCCACATTGCATAAGGATTTTCTTTCCTGTGGAGATTGGTGACAATGTGGTCCTGTACTCCCTCCAATATTATTCTCCTCACCTTGGACACATCTTTCTTCCAATGGACTAGGTTCTAGGAATCAACTTTCGTTGGTTTTTCAACATCTGTATTGATGTATTCTAGCAATCCATTGTCATCCAATACCGCCTCCATGTGATCCTTCCATGCGATGAAATTAGAGTTACCTTCCAAGGCATACTCTAGCCTCAACCCGTTAAAGCTCATCTTCCCAACTCTAAAGAGATATTGCTACACTGAACTGCAAATTCAAACCTCCTGATAAACAACTTCAAAATTCCTACTCTAATGTGAATCCTACCTCGATACCATGTATAAATTATGATGTATATTTGCAACTGCTCATGATTTTTTAATCAAAATCACAAGACACAAAACTACTCTACTGCTCTGCAAAAATTAATTCACAATTTAAAACATCAATCACAAACATGCAATGAGAAAAAACACACATGCACACAGTATTTTTCCCAGAGAAACCAATCTGCTAAAAAACCCCAATGCCTGTTTGCATTAATCTAATGAATAGAGATGTATGACAATCACTTTGCTCAACTGAGCACAACATGTAAGTGAATAACCTATCTCTTTGCTCATTGAGAAGCTCTAACCTAGACTTAGTCAATTTCTGCCTCTCCTTGGGCCCCTCTTTCCTTACGTAATTTCTTGAGAAATAGGCCCATGTTATTTAGGAATTTCTCCGAAATGGATTGCAAAATTCCCAAGGTTGATCATCTGATTGCATGCAACACCTGTACACTCAAGAATAGTCTACAACTAATGTTACACTACCTTGGAATCTCCATCTTAATTGGGTAACTTGAATTCTTTGTATGCATTAGTTTCTTTGGGGTGATTGATCGGTTAACTGGATGATCATTGAGTTAGCCTGAAGCCACACTACACAACTAACCTTCCACTAGTTCCTCTAATAGTTGGAACTAGTTTAACTGAACACAACTTAATATAACTGAATTATATTGCTACAAATTACCAATCACTCATGCTTAACTGAATTCAATCCCTCCAACTCAAATTAACTAAGTTAACTGAGTGTCAAGTGCCATGTCACCTAAGTTAACTACCTTTAAGATTTCTGCTGATGTGGAAATTCAATTTTTCTCAATTTAATCAAGGAAAAATCAAATTGAGAATTGCTTGCTGCATTTTTCAGCACAAAGATAGTGAAATAATGTGATGTGATCTATGAATTAAAATTGTGGAAGCAAGTCAATTTAATGTTAGGTCCAAATCAACATTATAGATTTGTTACTTGAACAAAGCCTGTGCTAATGACTCAAGGGATTAAGTCTATGCCCATAAATGAAGAACCATAAAAGCAACATTCTAACTTGTCATGCTTGGAAGTCTTATGAGTATCATGCCCCTTACAAGTGTCATCATGTGTACTCTTGTGATAGCCCCTCATTAATATTCCCTCATTGTAAATAATTGTAATTATTTAAAAATGTAAAGAGAAAGGGACACAGATTCTAGTTGCTTGGGGAGTGAGATTGCTTGAGGAATTGGTGAATTTAAATACATCAACCATTGGTTGGTTGAGAAGTGTAAATGGGTTGATTGTGAAATAAATTTAACTA
The DNA here is from genome assembly GCA_000404065.3 of Pinus taeda. Lineage (NCBI taxonomy): Eukaryota > Viridiplantae > Streptophyta > Pinopsida > Pinales > Pinaceae > Pinus > Pinus taeda. Next base: position 9,759 of record APFE031117866.1, read on the forward strand.
AAAAAGAAAAGGGCAAGGCCATGTGTCTATTAGCTCAAACAACAAGCAAATAGGACAAAACATTAATGAACATGAAAGGGTTGCATTGTCCAAGGAGGTTGATTACGTATAGCCTTGGATAAGACATGAGTTTGGTCTATTGGGAAGGCACAAAAACAAGTTGATGAGGAGTGAGAGTAAGGAATACATTCTCACACATGCATACACAGTAGGAGGAGAATTCATTTCAACACGTACGCAGTGGAAGAGAACAATGGTAAACACTAGTACAAATTCCTCCAAGGGTCGAGGGTGTAAGAGAATTAGCATAGAAGAGATTAGAACTCATAGTTATCGAGCTATGGAGAAAGTGAACTAGTTTAGGAACCCTCAAAGAGGCTTACTGGGTAAAAAAAATATAAAGAGAAGTGGCTTGCCCGAAGGCTAAAGAACCCATTGGAAGCTTGTGGATTAATGAACCTACTGGATTAGGAAGAGACACTCAAGTATTTGTGAGGACTAATGAACCATCAGGAGTTGCCTTGTGGCTGAAGCTCCAGTTCTTGACTCACTGATGAAGTACCTAAAGGTGTGATCTCTTACCCATAAGTAGCTTATCCACTAATGAACCTTCCCTTGATTTGGACTTTCTTCTCCTGAAATTGAGCTAAGACTCTTAGTACTGTGGTATCCTAGCATAGAAGTTAATCATGTTTAAAAAGTATGGAAAGATTGAGTGGAAACTTATGTAGCTGGTGGATGAAGGTAGAGTGACCTTGTGAATTCATGTTTTGGTTGTCAACATTAGTTAAGTTTCCTCTCAAAAGCACTCCACCTCAAGCATTGGAATATGTCTCAGGGGTGACAGCCACAAGTAAATGTGTTTATAGCTTGTCTAAGGTTGGGTGGAGAGTTAGAGTCCCAATCTTACTTGCCAAATATCTTACAAGATAAGTATTATCTTATGTATTTGTGCGTGTGATTATCATGTCTCTATTTATTGTGCTAAAATATTGTCATGATAATGTTGAGGAGTGTTGTTTTCTTGCATGAGTGAGGAATGCCATTTTCTTGTAATAATTTTAAGGAACGACTCATTTCATGTGAATGTTTTTGAGCTAGAAATTAACCTAGGAATTCCTGAGCATGAAGAGATGGGTATCTATGTTAATGATTAAATAACTACATTGACATGTTTGGATTTCTAGTCATTGTGTTGATAAATTGTTCATATTAACCATAAGGAATGTGATTTCTTGTTTAGAAGTGATTTCTGAATGTTTTCCTAGGCATGGGTTTATTATTGTATCCATCTTGTGAACGAAAATTGGTGTAAATGGCATGTGTATGAAGCACTGGATCAACCTCTATTAATCAATGAATATTTGCATTTAAAATATCTTTGTTATCAAGTTAGTAATTACCCATAAGCTTAGGAGAGATATCCTTGAACATGCATATATATATAACCATATGAACACTTAGTTCAGTTATGCATTTGCAGGCTAAGTCTAGGCTAAAGTAGCACAAGCTCAAGAGGGATAGTGTGGGTGTGTGTGTGTATTTGTTTTGTAGGTGATGAGCTGAATCGGGTTGAGTACCTTTAAAAAGCTCAGGAGGGCATGCATATATCCTAGTATATATATAGACTACATGTTGGAGGCTTGGGCAAAGGTTCTTATTCGTGCATTAACAATTTCCAAGTGTGAGGCAGGAATCCTTAAGTCCGAAGTATAATACTTCGGAAGGAAATAGCTTAACCCTCTTCAATATTATGACCAGGTGTGATGATCAAGCTCTTGAGTAGGGGTTGGACTTGTGGTGGGACCAAGGATGACATGATGCTTGACTGGGTCAAGAGGGGGACATGGTGCCTTTGTGGCATGTCACGTGGTACCTTTGTTGTATCGTTTTCATGGGTCCAAGAGGGCTTAACTCATGTCACACTTAGCACTCTCGTAGGAGGTCATGTGGATGGTACAATGTCATCTGACATCACCCCGTTGTCTTGGACTGTGGAGGTTTTAAGCAGAGGCAATATGGAAAATTTCAAGATTTTATCTCGAGGATGACATGGCAAGGTGGGCTAGTGGACTCATCAGATTGGAGGAGGGAAACTTTACAGGTTGTCTGCATCACCCCAAAAATTTTAAAAGGCCAAGTCATCCTAACAGTGTTGGAAGCGTTTGCAATAGGGATTGGTTGGGGTGATGTGGAAGGTGAAATTTAAATGCATAGCGATAACAAAGGTATTGGACCACATTGGTGGCTGGGTCCACAAGGATCCAGGCAATCCGAGAAGGTTCGTTGGGGGACTGTGAAGGGAAATCCTGGGATTAAATATCTGGGATGAGGTGTCATGAGAGGGGCCTGTGTAATGTTGGAAAGGGGTTAACCTATGTGTATAATGTATGCACCTATTCCATGAGCTCTGGATGCAGTATAATGTGGGAAATCATGAGTAGGTCGACAACTACCACTTGGCATGACATGGTGTATGACTTTACTAGCCACGTTGGTACCATGCGAGTGCCTCATGGCAGGTTAGATGACATGTCAATATATGATAAGTTAGTTTTTAAATGGCCATATCTTTCGATCCAAGAGTCAGATTGAAGCAAATTTTATATCATTAGAAATTTCTCAACGAGATGAACAGGACAATGTCACCCATTTTGGTTTTGATAAAGTAAGAAAAGGTCAAAAAAATTAGACCCCATCCCCATAACTAGAATTTAAAGGTTGGCTCATCTTAGTAATTGCCTCCTTCTACCCTTAATTGGGGTTAGGGATAGTAGGAGGTATGCTACAGTGTGGTATCAAAGCTTCCAGGTTCAACACTTGGATTGGATGGGCTCTATCGCAAGATTAACAAAATGAAGGTTTAATATTAGACCTTCAAAGATTAGATGAGGCCTTAAAGCATGTGATAGGTGTCAAAACCTGACTAATTTTGTGTATTGGTTGCGATGACTACATGTAGCGTAGTACTGATGATTGGCATGAGTTCGTTGATATTAATGTTCTAACTTGAAATGACATGTTTAAGCTAGCCTCATACCAGTAGTCTCCAAGAAAAATCAAGGCGATGATCTACATGATACACTTTTTTTTTCTAAGCAAAGGCTAATTCTATTAATAAAAGGTAAAAATATAGTTACAAGGAGGTCAAGACCTCAGCGGAAGCCGAAGTTGTCCATCAGTACAAAAAAACTGTCCCAGGGATGGGAAAACCAGATACAAAAGGCCCAGAAACCATACAGAGAAAGCTGGACATGATGGTAAACCACAGAAAAGGTCAAAGAAGAGTTGTAGCCATACTTTATAAACTGCCCAGATAGTCATAAGCAAAACTGCAAAACCAAAGACCTGATGAACTTGCAGAGCCAAAGACCTGAGACAAAAGATATTAACAAAACTCGTATTGACATAGCACATTGGACTGAAGAGAAAAGAGATAAACTACGAAATCAGACATGGCCCAGGAGGCATCAAACATCTGTTTTAGGGTCCAGAGCTTCCGCCTCCACCGGGCATGCATTGCCCATCCATGAGTCATCAACATTGTCCTCAGCATCTATACCGCTGCCACCTGGAAGAGCTGCCAAACGCTGAATAACACTAGAGCCACTCGCCGGATGAACAGAGGTCGAGATTCCCTGGATGTTGTCGTCTGGTGGCTTGAAGACATCAGGGACACTTCCTTCAGCCTAGAAATCACCACAATTGAACACAATGCCAGCATCTTCCCCTGGTGCTCACTATCATCCTGAGACTGCGATGTCGAGGTATGCACAGACACACTAGGCCGAGCTTCTTCCTTCGCCAAAATTACAGTGATGCTGGCAGAGAGAACAGGTCTATTAAGGCGACTTTGGAATTTGAAATGGGTGGTTTGGAAAGAGTTGTGCAGGAAAGGCTTGCCATTGTCTAAGGGAGGGGAAGCTGAAGCCAGAGGAATAACATTCAAAGGAGCAGGCTGAGAGCGCCCATGGTTTCCACGACTGCCCTCTTGGCGAGAACAACCGCGGCGATGCACCATTGTCAAGGGAGCAAGGCAACTTGAAGGAGATGAAGAGCAGGGCAAGACAAAGCAGGAGCGAAGGTAAGGGAGCCGATTATGAGTTATAAACCAGACATACAACCGGGCTTTCGGAGCATTGCAGGGATGCAAGGACCGAGGCGAGCTAATGAAGGGAGGCCTGATGGGAATGACAGCGCAGAGAGCCGACGAAGCCATAAATAAAATATCATGTGAAGAGTCTCGAACGAAATGCGCATTCAATTCCGAATGCCAGATGATCTGCAAGTACCCATTATGATCTTGGTTCATTCACGGGAGAGTTTGGGAGATTGTGCAGACCTGCAACCTGCAGGACCAGATGTCGGCGCTGCATAATGCTCTCATTAATATAACGTTAGTACACCTGCATCCGGGTGTGTTTCTTCTACCTGGTGCATATCATTCTTCACTATAATGTGGTAATTCATTGTTTGGGAGGCTGAGGCGATGCTAGAGAGTGATCCTATATGAATTTCCATCCCATCTTCCACTCCAAGATTTGCAAGAAAGTCTGCCACTTTATTTCCTTTTCGACGGGTATGCTTAACAGAGATGGCCCTGTGTCGAGAAAGCCGAATATCAATGAGCTCAAGCCTTTTTTCAATTCTCCAGTTGTTGCTTACCATGTGCGAGGGAGTGCCTTGCATGATTTTGGTAACCATATTTATAATGATTTGTGAATCCCCTTCTATGATAAGCGAAAAGAATCCTCTGTCTTGAGTTAAGATAAGGCCTTGCCATAAGCCTTCCAATTCCGCTGAGTTGTTGGTATCCCAACCTTTTGAACCAAGAAAAGGCAGAAGAGGAGTCCCTTGATGGTCTCTGAAGATCCCTCCAAAGCCCAAACTTCCTGGATTGCCTTTTGAGGCTCCATCGAAGTTTAGCTGTATCAAGTTATTGTGGGGGGGGATCCACTTTGTGGGAAGATGGCCTAGCGAAGGTGGATTTCCTTTGGAGGTAAGCTCTTGATTCAATTGAATATTCCAATTTGCCCAAATGGATTATTCTTGCAGCAGAGAAAGAAGATCTTCCTGGGACCAAGAAATTAAGGAGAGGGATTCTTTTATATTTTGGCATATGATGGTCCAGAGATTCTCCATAGGCATGGATTGATCCTTGAATATCCGGCGATTCCTTTCCTTCCAAATGTTCCACATCAGGAGTCCAGGAATAATCTTCCACAGAGCGTTTAGAAGTTTGCTTTGATATGGTGTTTGGTTCCATTTGCGAACTGTAGCTATGATATCCCCCTGAACTCTGCCCTCTTTTTGGCAACGAAAGCTAACTTTTTCCCATAGCTTGCGCGCAGTATGACAGGCTTGCATAAGATGTTTAATGGATTCCTCTTCTTGCTTGTAGTTGGGGCACATGGAAGGGCCATGATAATTTCTTTTTCTGAGATTATCCCATGTGAGGATCTTATTTTGACATAGGAGCCAGAGAAAGGTACAAACTTTCGGCCAGTTGGAGGGGTCCCAGACTTTTCTCCATAACGCCTCTTTGACTATATGCTCCTTGATGATTATATTGTAAGCTTCCTTTGTGGTGAAAGTTCCTTTTTCTTCATATCCCCACCTAAGAATATCCATTTCCTCTGAAAAAAGTATTTTCCTTCTCAGTAATTCTGATGTGAGAGATTGTTGAGCCTGTTCTGTGCCATGCCTTAGGATCTGATCCGCTTCAATCCAACGTCTATAACCCTGTATGGAGGAGGGATTCCAAAAGTGTCTGACCTTGTCTAACTCATGAAAATCCTGCTCCGATAGCTACAGGTGAGAAAGAATGTCCTTGAACTTTGGCAGCTGCTGCCAGGACTCCTCCCAGAACCTAGCTGTGTTGCCATTCTTGATTTCCCAAAAATTGTGCTATTGAATTAGGTTCCTATGCTGTTTGGCTGAATTCCATATCAATGATCCCATGCCAACTTCTGACATTCATATTCGTTCTTCAATTGGGCAATTGCTTGTGTATTTGGTGGTCCATAAGGAAGCCCAGAGAGTGAAGGGCGCAGAGAGCCATCTCCACCAAATTTTGGCTCCCATGACTTCGTTACTGTGAGATGGATCCCTCAAACCAATGCCACCAGTGCATTTCAGAATGCAGACTTTATCCCATTTGACAAGAGCCCATTTACAGGTTGGTCCAGAGATACCCCATAAGAAGGAGCGTTGGAGCTTCTTGATTTCCTTGAGAACCCATTTTGGAGTGGCCAAGATACAAAAGAGGTAGAGCAGCATGGAGTGAAGAACAGATTTTATGAGGACTACTCTACTGGCCATGTTAAGAGTCCTGTGAGTCTAAAGGAAGAGATGAGCCTCTAGCTTTTCTAAGAGGATTTTCCAGGAGGAGTGCTTAAGTGCCGAGGCAGTTAGAGGTTCTCCTAAATATTTGGAGGGGAGAATAGCAATGGTGAAGCCAAGAATACGCGCTATAGCAGTTTGGGTAATGATAGGAGTGTTAAAAAAGAAGATTTGAGAATTGACTTTGTTGACATTGGCTCCAGAGGCTTCTGAGAAATCCGACAAAAGAGCTTTGAGTTGACGGGCTTCCTGAACAGAAGGATGGTCGAAAAGCATGTTGTCACCAACAAACTATTGGTGAGAAAAAGTAGGGGAGTTGTGAAAAGATAGGCCTTTGAGGAGCAGAGATTGTTGGGCTGATTTGATACTGCGACCCAACCCCTCTGCCATGATGACAAAGAGGAAGGGAGAAAGCAGATCTCCTTGCCTAATTCCCCTGGAGGGATGAAAGGTGGGCGAAGGTATACCATTGATTAGCACAAAAAAGAAAGATGAAGATAACAGACCCATAACCCACCTTACCCAAGGAGGAGCAAAACCAAAAGCTGTAAGAATTTTGCATATGTAAACCCAACTTAAGCTATCAAAAGCCTTGGATAAGTCTATTTTGAGCAGCATACATGGTTTCTTGGATTGCTTCAGTGAATGGATTATTTCATGGATTAGGATAATTCCATCCATTATCTGCCTACCTTCTACATAACCAGATTGCTTAGGTGAGATGATGAGCGAAAGCAGTAATTTCAGTCTGGAAGCAATAATTTTAGAAACAATTTTATAAATTATATTGCATAAAGCGATAAGCCTATACTTATCAGGAGTACTAGGCTCCACCTCCTTGGGAATCAGCGTAATGAAAGTGGCATTTAAACCAGGGAAAATCCATCTTAATGTACGTGATTCCTCCACCACTTGCCAAACCTCCAATTTGATCAGGTCCCAGAAGTGTGGAAAAAATTGGAGGTAAATCCATCCGGACCCGGCACCTTACCAACTTTTAGTTGACGCACTGCCTCTTCAACCTCCTGAAGGTCTACAGGTTGGAGAAGGAGTTTATTATGCTCCTCTGAGATTAATTTGGGAATGTTCCTCGAAATTTTATCAATAGCTGGCGTTTTGTCTATATTTGGCTCTTAATGTGCTTGCTTGAAATAATTGAGGAATTCACTTTCAATGCCTTCATGAGTTTCAATCTTTGCTCCCTGCTCATTTTGAATGTGGGATATGTTATTATTCATTCTGCGCTGAACAGTAGTTCTGTGAAAAAATTTTGTGTTTTTTTCTCCGTCCTTCAGCCATTTTATTCTTGATTTTTGTCTCCATAGGGTTTCTTCTTGTTTTGCTCTTGCTAAGATTTGTGATTCAAGAATTTGTTCCTGTTTTGTCAGGTCCTCAGATCGCCCTTCGACTATGATCCTCTGCTGCAAATGCTTCATGTCTTGATTGAGGGCATTTTGAGCCTGAAAGATGTTACCAAAAGAAGTATGATTCCAATGTTTGATTTTGCCTTTGAGGTGCCTGAGCTTCTGCTGAAATTAAAACATTTTGGAGCCACTAGGAGGAGAAAAGCTACTCCATTCTAAATTGACTAGATTATTAAAGTCTAGATGAGACATCCAGAAGGCTTCAAAACAAAAAGTTCGTCGAATGTTGTGTCCAGGGCGATTCCATTGAAGGGAAATAGGCCAGTGATCGGAACCTGATATCGGCAAGATAGAAGCAACAAATTCTCCACCCAAATGAATTGCATTGTCTGATAGAAGGAATCTGTATAAGCGCGAAGCAATCTGATGCGACCCTTCTCTTTTGTTATTCCATGTAAACAAACCGTTGTTGGAGGGGATGTCAATAAGCCAGCTGTTCTGAATAAAGTCTTTTAGGTGATTCCCATCTCTCTTTCCTCTGTTCCTACCTCCCTTCTTTTCTTCCAGCCATGCAATCATGTTGAAGTCGCCTCCAGAGATCCAAAGAGGGTTCCACCTATTTGTATTGAGCTCTGAAAGGGTGTCCAGGATTTCGATTTTATGCATAGTTTCCTGAGGAAAATACACATTAGTCATATGACCATAAATGTTGGTTCCATTTATGTGAAAGATTGCTTGGATGAAGTTCTTGTTTGCATGTATATTGTTGAGCAGAATAGTGCGCGCGTCCCATAGAATTGCAAGGCCGCCAGATGCCCCATGAGCATCTACAGCTGTTACCAGACCACCTGGCCAAGCCTTCGCTGCAATTTTTTCCAAAGATGTTAAGTTGCATTTGGTTTCTAGCAAGAATAGAATTTGAGGTTTTTCCTGCATGATCATGTTTTTGAGTAATCTGCCTTTCCTTAGGCTGTTGAGCCCTCTGATGTTCCAAGAAATCAACTTCATTTGGAAGTATTGGGGTTGATGTTGAAGTACTTAGTTAGCTTGGAGTATCTGCCTAACTCCACTAACAGTTCTCCTATTCTGATAGTTCATTGGAGATCAGTTTTCCTCCCACACTTTTTGTTGTCTTTGGCAATAAACTTTCCATCCCAAGGACTCCCAATCTAAACACCAAGAGAGTGATGCTTTTGTGCCCATGTTAGGACCTCCACCATGTTGTCTACTTGCCGATCTGGGATTTTGTCGAAGCTCTTTGTTTTACATGTCTACTCTAGGCCTAAGATATCAAGTTCGCCAATCTCTATGCTCTCAGGTCCTTCCTCCATGAATTAGGATTCTTGTAGCTCTTCAGTTGTTTCCGCTACTGTGCTGGGGCTGGGTGTTATATTATCGACCTCCATTCCTTGAGAGTTCCAAGCTGTGGTTTCGATCTAGGTGTGGGAGAGAGTCTACCTCGTTGGATATTTCATTTCTAGAATATTGAATCTCTAGAGCACGAGGTCTATCATAGATATGTTCCGGGAAGATCTGAACTATGGTTTGTACCTATCATTTCCTCGTCACCAGTTTTATTGATCAACGGAACTTCTGGGAGCGATAAGGGGTTTTTTGGCGCTTCCTGTTTATCTTTGTTGGTTTCCTTCTCAGAAGGAGAGGGATTTTCGGAATCAAGATCATCCGAACTTGCCAAAGCTGCAAAGCTGTTACTGGTTGAAGGTTTGGAAGTGCTAGCAGGATGCATCTTGGGGTTAGTTACCGATTTCTTATGATTTCTTCTGCGGCTAACCACTTTGGTAAATCCATCAGGAGCAAGCTTCTCCGAGGACATCTGGGAGGGGGTTTTTATTTAAAGGACAGTCCCTAAATAAGTGGCCCAGATCATGACATGTTCTACACCGAAACGGTACATGCTCATAATCGATCAGCTGAACCCATTCAATATCATCATGAAATAAACTTACCGCATCCGACAGGGCTTGATTGAGGTGCATGTAGACGCAGATCCGGGCATATGAGGTGTATCTGCTGATTTTTATTTCCTCTGCCACTTTGATAAATTCACCCAGTACGTTTCCAATTTCTTGTAAGGAGTCTTCCTCCCAATATTCCACAGGAAGCGAGTAAAGCCTTATCCAAACCGGAGCCCAACTAAGATCTTCCTTGTCAGGGTTAAAACGTTCTACCCATCCTCTGAGATACAAACCAGCAGCGTTAAAGAAATACGACCCTCCATCCAGAACCCTGTTCCGGTCCTCCAAGAAGTTAAAGATAGTTGTAAAAAAACCTTTAGGCCCTAGTTGCAAAGTAATGTGACCTTTTGGATTCCATTTTGAGGCTATCCAGCCTCTCAACGCTTTCTCAGTTGGCCAAAGTCCTATGAACTTGCCTATTAACGCATGATCCCTCATGAACTGTATCCTGGCATTGATTCGATGGCTTGGAAATTCTACTTTTGGCCTTTCAGTAGCTATTGCCTTGCATGTAGATGAACTGACCTTGGGTTGATCTTGTTGACCCTGAGCTCTGTCCTGATGTGAGCTTGGATCTGTATTATCCTCAATCTGCACCTCTACATTGTCGTTTTCTCCATTTCGTTGCTGCTTGCTGTCATCCTTTGGGGGAGGCGCAGCGCCCTCCCCCTGAGGGGGAATCATGAGTCCTAGGATTTCCTGCAGAAAATGTTTAGCCGCTGAACAAACAGGGACTGTAAGAGCTGACCTTGGTCAAGAGGACTCTGTCGTAGCAGGGTTTACAGAAACCCTAGAAGGTAAATTGTCGCGCACTCCATTTCTCACACATCTACATGATACACTTATGCATGTTTAAAACTAACAATTATCTATGTGCATGACATCACATTAAGGTAAAAGATCTCATGAACAACAAAGGATGGTATAATATAGAATTGAAGGACCAAGGAATGGATAACATGATGGTACAGTTTAGTTCGGACCAGCTACCACATGGATATGAATAAGAAATGATGGTTGAAGAGGAAAGATTAGCTAAGCAATGAGGGATACACTCTCCTGATTGGATGGACAAATTGAGGAGTTTGAGAGCTAAATAAGGAGTTGTAAGGTTGACAATGAAAGGCTTGTCAGAGCACAAGAGAAACAAGCAGAAGTTAATGCAGTCATATTGCAAATCTTGTCAAACTTACAAAAGTAGAGGCAACATGAATTGGGGATTAGCCATAGAGACAAGCAGAATCCTTTGGGACAAGAAGAAATAACTAATGGGGCAAATGAGAGTAGATCTAGAAAGAGGCATAGGTTTTCAAGTGATGACATTGTGAAAGGAGGCACTCTGCTAAGTACCCATGAGAAGGATTTAAGCACCCATGAATGACAGTATGAGAGCTTCACAGGAGGCCATATTATTGTCAGCACTATCATCATCATCATGGGAAAGAAGAGAGAGAGAATATATATCGGATGAGTTTAACAAATCCAAGCCTCCTACATTTGATGTTGAAATTAAGAAATCAAAGGACGTAAAATCGTGACTACTAGGAATGAAGAAGATATTTCGAATTCATGACTACTCAGAGAACATGAAAGGGAATATAGCTACTCTAAGTGTAAAAGGCAAGGCTAATATCTAATGGGATGTGTTGTCAGCTTCTGCATTGTGTGTTCAATGGGATGTGTTGTCACCCTCTGCATTGTGTGTTCTAGTTGTAAAAAGAGTGCAAAGGGGAAGATAGGTTGGCATCCATATTACAAGACATAGACTCACTCAAATCCCAAGCGGACCCTCTCCATTGGAAAGTGTTATGAACAAGCTTTCCAACGGTATGTGGAAGTGATAAAATGGACTCATGGATCACAAGTTATAGTCTCTTGAAGTTTTAAGGATTGAAGACTTGTGAAGGCATGTCAAAATATCAAAGATTGCAATATCAGAGCTCCTGAAACATCGACGATCACAATATCATAGGATCAGGCAGCGTGGCATGTAGGCGATCACATATCGAAGGTCTAGAGTGATATCGGTGAGCGACGATCAGAGGTTCATGGAACATCTGCAATTGCATATTGGAAGTGTTATCACTCAGAACTTTTCCCTAGAAGTTTTCAGAAGAAGGCAAGGACCGAGGTAACTACAAACCAACTTTTAAACATAGGCTCCAGCCAACCTATGGCTCAGAGAGGGCTCTCTCTATATGATTTAGATTTGTTTGCTAGGATTTTAGGCTAGTTCTAAAGGTTCAGAGGGTTTTGATTTGTATTGAAGGTTGGATGGCGGAATCCTTAAAACAGATGGATAGAATGATGTCTTTGGACCATTGGGCTATGGAGTCAAAGAAGGGCAGCAAAACTGGAATTAACTCACTAAAGGGAGTGTTCAAAGGGCAAGATAGTAGAGTAAAGTGTAGGTCTTTGGGCCAGATGGGTGAAATGATCTTAACCAAGGTGAGAGAGCACTTAAGAATTCTCAGACTGGGATTAAAATGAGGGATGGAGGATAATCGTGAGTAAAGGGCAATTAAGAATCCTTTGTTATAGATTACAGGGAGACTACCCAAACTAAGAAGCAATCAAGAATTCCTTAACTTAGATAATTAGCAGAAAACATTAAAATGCATAATAGTTGAAACAGAGTGCAATGAAGCAAATTCTGAGGTATCATTCCATATTATAGCATTCAGATTTCAGATACAATAAAGATTGTGGAAAATTTTTTAAAGAGAAATAACAACACAAGAGAAAATACTTGTCTGCACTTCGCTCTACACATGAATCCAGTGAAATTCCTTGTCTTTATTCATTAATCCAACTTGCTAGTCCAAACAGTGATACAATATCTTACCATCTTTGATCAAAAAGGTCTATAGAAATGTCTAAGAATCCACCCTACATACTTCGAATGGTGAAATATTTATACAAAAATTATTACAAAATATCTCAAACTAACTTGAGATTTAATCTAAGAAATACAAATATCTTCTTGCAAGAAGATAGAGACAGCTATTGAATTGTTTCATGTTGTCCCTTTTTATGTGGTACTGCTAGCTTTTATGGTTGGATTTGTAGCCCTTTATGATGGCTTGCAGTTGTGGTCTTTTACGCTGGAATCTTCTTTAACTTTTATCTTTCACCTGATACTCTTTGATTCTGATAATCTTTAAACATGTTGTCATGTTTTCATTTGTTTACCTAGCTATTCTACTTTTACTGTGCAATAACTTTTTACAGTAAATTTCTCACAGTAAATCAGTCATCGTTTTCCACCATTCTGCATCACGTAATTTGACATTCATCATCCCCCTATATATCTCATTAGCTTCGGTATACTTGGCAAAATTGGGCTTAGTGATGAACAAGTGTTTAATCTCATGCTGGAGAAAAAAACAAGTTCTCGAAGGTGTTATACAAAAATTTGCCTGTTGGCAGTGCTTTTATAGATGAAGTGCTAGCTTGTTCTTTAGCCAACTTCCTAAGTATGTTATCATAGTCTAGCTATGTCATAAGCTTTTCATTAATGACCAATGAACTGGGGATCTTTTCTCCCTCAAAATTTGGAATTTGGCCATGAATCTATCAATGGCCACCTGCATGTTGTGGCACTTTTCTTCTAAGTTCAACATTAGGTTTCTTTTGGAAAGGACCTTTGTTGGGTCTTGAAAATGTCATTCATTTCCATTACACTTTCACTATTATGTCCATTATATCACCTTCATTTCATCTCCATTTCACTACTATGTCACTACATTCATCCCACTTTCATTATCATTGGGCCACATTTATGTTTTTTCCAAACTTTATTAATTCTTAGCCTTTTTAAGTGAATTTGTGGTTAAAAATTAGAAAATAATGTGCATATGCTTATACCTAACAAGTGGGTTGAGATTGTTGACATGTGTAGGTCAAAAGGAGGCTTCTAGAAGACCCTTATGTGGCACCCTAAGGCCAAATTCGAATTTGAGTGGAGAGTCTCATGGAATCATGAGGATATGTGTCACATCTCCTAATTGTATTAAAACTCTAAGAAGACATGTGTCTTATTAGTTCCTATTTTGATTAGGACTCTAGAGGTAGAGGGAGAGATTCATGGACTCTTATTAATGAGATGGATTCTCATCTTTTTGTATAAATAGGAGATCTCTCTCCTTCATTTGTTAGCTTAGCTTTTTAATTCTTAAGTTTGTAGCTTTTTGGTAGCTCTTTAGCTTGGAGCTTGTAGTCCTTCTTTGATGGCGTTGGAAAGCTTTGGAGAGCTTTGTTTTGTAGTTTTGCTTTGATTTCATTTAAGTATGTCATTTGATTGCTTTCAAGTTTGATAGATTAGAGTTTCCATTCATGCAATTTTAATTCATGCAAGTGCATTCAACCAGTTGATTGTAGATTAGGTTTCTTTACATGTTTCATGTATTAACTTATTAGATTAATCTCTTATGCTATATGATGATATTTTCGGAGCCTTTATCTTAACACCGTTTTAGAAGTTAATTGGCAAAATATTGTGATTATAGGTGAGATGATTGGCTTTGCTTTTCATTAGTGTGCAATTAGATAGTTTAGATGTCATTTGTTTCATGCTATTGATGATATTTTCGAAGCCTTTAGCTTAACACCGTTTTAGAAGTTAATTGGCGAAATGTTGTCATTATAGGTGAGATGATTGGATTTGCTTTTCATTAGTGTGCAATTAGATAGTTTAGATGTCATTTCTTTCATGCTATATGATGATATTTCCGGAGCCTTTAGCTTAACACCATTTTAGAAGTTAATTGGCGAAATATTGTGATTATAGGTGAGATAACTGGCTTTGCTTTTCATTTTATTGTTTTCAAGTTTTCAAGTTTAGATTTTCCATTCATGCAATTTTAATTCATGCAAGTGTGTTCAACCGGTTGATTGTAGATTTATCTAACTGTGTAATTTATGCTTGACAAAATATTCCAAGAAAGTAGTCTTCCTATTTTCCGATTGGTGAATTGGAGCATAGAGAACACAGTAGAATAGTTTTTCTTTACATGTTCTTGCTTTTTGCTTAGTAGGATACTCATTACATAAGTTCATGTCTCATTGAGTTTTTTTAGTTCCTTAAGAACGAAATTGGCGATATGTGAAGTTATGAATGGGATTTGATTTGTTTTTCTTTCTTTCTTTTCTTAGATATTTTTCCGGCTTAGATTAATCTAGTTGTTCAAAGTTTTGATTTGTTTCATTTTCTCTTTTCTTTAGAAACTAGATTCTAACATAAGAAACAAAACCCCCAAAAACAACATAAACTATAAAACAACAAAGTAACAAAAAGGTTAACTAAGCACATATGGTGCACCACACTTCATCAGTTTACGATACCCGGATTGATAATTTATGCAGAAGAATTTAGGACACTAAATTGACTAAACATTTTGGCACTGTTGCCGGGGAAGTGTAATTAGGAGACCTTATTTCTTACATCTAAAAAAATTAATAATTTCTTGAGTATGCTCTCCTCCTGCACTTTGTGTGATCTGGAGGATCAAAAAAAAAAAAAAATTATGTTAATAAAAAAAGGAAAAAAAGGGGGACAAAATAAAATTCATCATTTCATTTGATAAAAAAAAATAAAATAAAATCCAACTACTTTGATAGGTTCAGTTGTCCAAGATTGACTGGTTATGGTTTGTAGTGACCCTCAAAACATTGTGTCCTGTTTTAATAAGGTTTTGCAAATTAACTGCGAAATGGAGCCTGATTCCGCAGCTAATTTCAAGGTCTAGCAGGTTACAGGCATCCAATGAAGAAACCGACCACATGGGCATCTCTGGAATTGTCTCGACATGGATCCTATCATAGTCGCCCAGCCCAGATTGATAAAAAATCAGCTTAAGACCTCAGTCAAAGTCCTGTTTTTAGCATATTTACCTTGAAGTCTTTGCTACCTGAAATTGAAAATCACTAGTCATTTTTATAAAATTTCACAATTTCAGAGAAAACAAAAAGGAGACAACCAATGGCTATATCCAATCCTAGTTTCCACTATGGCCTCAATAGAAAATCCGCATTCATGTTTGAAGCTTTGGCCTTGAAACAAATGTGCAATAACATTTAGAAAAAAAAAAAATCAAAACTCTGCGTTTTTTGAATCTGGTTGGACTTCTGTTGATCTGGTTTTCAAAGAAAGGGTATGAAGGATTAGCTGGATATCTTGTAGAAAAGGCATTAACAACCCATTGTGTTGAAATATCAATAGAACTACCAATTCATTTGCAATAATATCAAGGTATCCAACTCTGAAGTTGAAGGTCACAGACATGCGCCACATAGAGCACATGTGAATTATTGAAGTTTCTCGAATTCTGCGATGATAGATATTTCAGAGGTTCACACGCAACAATTCCTTCCTATCTTACAATCTGAGAAATGGTGGAGTGATCTATCAATTGGCAAGTCCAAGAGAACAAAAGGTTTTTTTTTGTTCTTAATTTCTATTCTCGAGACTTCTGATATTCACAAGAGGATAAATAAACTTTTGTTTTCTTCAATCCAATACGTTAGTTAACAGAGCGGAGGTTCATTACAACGAAGTTATACAAAGAGTACAGAGCAAAATACTTGTTCATAATGTTGGATACCTATACCAATAGGTTTCATATTTCATGATTGGCTATCAAAGGTCCAAATATGCTCTGCATTGATAATGCAAAGATCTCATATTTCCATAAGGAGACAAGGTGTGTCTCAATCTTCATAGGGACTCAATTTGATGGATGGTACAACAGTCTAATCTGGATCATGCCATGTTTTCAATTTATGTTGTAGAATAGAGAAAGAAATCTGTCCAAACTGTTTAATCTTGGCAGATCAGTAACTAGGTAGAGAAACTAAGGTTCTCAAATGCTTAATCTGGGGCCTTTGAAGGAATAAGGGTAGTATTAGATAGGAAATGAAAGCAAAAAAGCCAATGTAAAAGAAAAGGGCATACAAAGGGTTTGCAAGTCCAAGTGCACCCTCCAAGAAGGAATAAAAAATGTTAGGTGAACTAGTGGGTAGGTAGATGGGGTTGCAGAAGTGATGTTTCTTTCAAGATTAGAGTTGCTAACAATGCACAAGCAAAACAATACAGTGGAGCATGACTGACTTCCTTTCCGTTTGTAGATTATTCATTACTAACACCCCTTCATGAATTGTGTACATAAGTTAAACTTAAAGTTTTATGATGGTTCTTATGGCCTTTAAAAGCCACATTTCTTGTGCAAAAAGTCTTTTCATTTTGAACTACTCTTGACTCCAAGTTGTTTTCAAGAAACTTGGTTGTACTAGCCCCCATCCATATGTTCCCTCTATACTAACAGCGAACTCTACTATTTAGCTCCCTATACTCCATTTGCCCTATTATTATAACACTATGGTGTATAAACCCCACACACTGTGTAAATATCCCCTCCTTGGCACTATAGCCATAATTTCTACTCCCTGGGAATTGAATTAACACCTGGTTAAGGTCAAGAACCCATGTGTAACCTTTTTCTCCATCTCAACCCATTTCCCTACCCAACTGCTCCATTTTTGCCCAAAAACCCTCAAAGAAACCCTTTTTGACCCCCTAAAAACCATTAAAAGGCGGAAATATCATGAAACCCACTTTCCCCGCCTTATCCTAAGGTCGGGAGCCAATATGCGTCTTTTTCATATGAATCTACCAACGCCCGCTTATCCTAAGTTTTGCCCTTCGTATGCCTTTTGTTAAAAATTGCATGAAAAACCTTGCTTTTGCCTTTGTCCTAATGTTGTTGGGAAAATGTGATTGTATTAAAATCATCAAAAAACCATTGGAAATCATTTATAAACCGAAGGGTCCCGCCGGGCGTGCCTACCGATAAAAATTGTATTTTAAACTCGCCCGTTGACTATTAGCCTCCGCGCAGCTTGTTGACCCGATAACCGTCCGATCGCGCCCCTGACAGATCGACGGTTCTCATCGATTTCGGGCGGGCCCGACGTCCGACTGTTAAAAAAAATGCTGAACTTACCCACCGTGCAGGTTAGTCACCCAACAGCCGTCAGATCGCGCACCCGCAGATCAACGGCTCCTGGCAGTTTCGGAAGGCCCCCGACGTCCGACAAATACCTTTCGATATCTGTTAGATGCTTGCGTCACGCGGGGACAGATGTCACAGCCAAACGCCATCGGAGCCCCCTCTGACACATTCCTTGCCGTGCAGGAGGGGGCCCGATATAGCGACACTTGTCCTTCCCACGTCCCCGTCCTGCTGTCGCACACGTCATCCCCGCGTCCACCCATCTCGTCCCTCATTCACCCACCTGGCCGCCAACTCATCGCCCCCGTGGACCGGTCTTGGGCCGCCGCATCACCCGATGACGTCCTGCTGACGTCATCCAACCAAGTCCCACATGCTGACGTCATGCTGACGTCACCCAAAAAAGCGCGCCAACAAGGTAAAAAGCCATATTTTCCGATTTTTTCGCAACTTTCGTCATTTTTCTGTGAAAAGGACCTCTGTGCTCCCTGCATGCAAACTACGACCAGCAGTCTGCCGGCCAAATTTCGACCACCCGCATAAGCTCAGGGCGCCAACCCAATCACTCGTTCGTCCCAAGCTACTGGCTAAACAGGTACTGGTCCATCCATTTCCTTGCAAACTGATTTTTTCACAGTTACTCATAAAACATACCTGAACATGGAAAGACATTGAAATTTCACCATAAAACCGAGGATTTCCTGTCTTCCCTGCATGATTTGAGGTCGAATTACTCTGGCAGAGCCATTTTACACTCCCACTCTAGTAAAAACCCTGCCCTAATTCGCGCAATCGTGAACTCACTAAGATTACCCCCAGATTGTCAAAAGAGGCCTGTTAAAACTGCACAAAAGCCTTCTCACAAAGCTAAGTGTTGTTCTGTTTTACTGTATAGTAACCCTGCTATTTCCGGTCCCTCTCAATTCCACCTATCAATTAAACAGACTTATCATTTTGAGAAATACTTGAAGCAGACATGGATACCCCTGCAGGATCAACAGCGCTTAATGTTACTCCCTTGAATGCTCCTCAGAGAGAGCTGGACTGGCAAGAGTTTGCAGATTTAGATTACCAGATCTCAGAAGACACCCCATCCAGATGTACATTCCACATTCATCTGTTAAATGAGCTCAGGGCTAGGCACAGAGATGGAACAGATATCCTAGGCATTTGGGAGTCCTCCTTCCCAACTTTTAAGATGCCCCAGGTCAACCAATTCCCTGACCTTATTCACTTGTGTGTTGTTCGCTATGATCCAGTACAGAGGGTTGTAATCAACCCTCAGGGTGAGGTTGTATTTTACACCACCCCTCGGGCCATCAGGGATATGGTCCAATTCAAAGCCCAAAGGAAACTGGTTCCTCTATCTCTGCTGGATTTAATCAATCAAGGGGCTAAGATACTCACAGAGGCAGAGATCCTGAAATTGAATCAACTGTTTATCAAGAAATCTGATACAGTGTTGCATCCTCCCATTTTTGATGGCTACTTAAATCAACTAGGCCTGGACCTGGCATACATGATAAGCTCAGTATTGGGGTATAAATCAATGGAGTTCATAGAGGAAACTGTGCTGGTCATGATGACAATGTTTACCCCTGGCAAGGCCCCCATCTGTTATGACTATGCCACCTATATCTCTGACAAGATACATGAGCAATTTCTGCACTTATCTAAAGAAAAGGTGTTCAGATACACCTCTTATATTTATCATCTTATTCTGTATCACCAACATGAAAAGTTCTCTTTTGAAATCAAGAGAACTGATGCAGCAGGAAACCCAAGATCAATGGTATACTGGAGCTCAGTATTCCATATCCTTACATACTCACCCTATACATATTCTGAGTTCATTGATTTATTCATTCATCCAGCTCTATCTCTGCTTTTGACAGAACCTCCTCCAAGACTATCTGATGAAATGCAGAGGATTCTGCAACTATCCACTGCCTACAGCATAGGAGATTGGTATTTTTACCAGCATCACACGGTGATTAGGATATATGGGTGTGAGCTACGCCCATACAAGCTGCCCAGATTTGTGCCTATGAGGCTCTTTGCCTTAGAATATTTCAGACAATTCGGCAATGCCGATCATATCCACTTTGCAGGAAAAGGCAAGAAGGCACAACTTAAAATTAGAAACCAGCTTGGCCATTTCATTCTAAACAAAAGAGAAGGTTGGAAAGAAGCAGATAGGATGTTGGAAGGTCTTGGCCTAACACTAAGCTTCCCCTGGAAGCCCTATGACCCCAATGGCTTTATATCCTTGAGAAGACAGAAATACAAACTCTCTAGCTATGAGCATGAGAGCATGTTCCACATCCTGAGACATGCCAACCAACCAAAGTGGAGGAAAAATACCTTAATAGAGCCTGTATCTCAAGAAGAGCTAGTTGAGAGGGCTAGAAGGCATTTGTTAAAAATGGCTGATTGGGAATGTCCTTCTCAGGTGCCTGCTCTACCAAGTCCTCAGACAACAGCACCTGCTTCATCCTCTACAACACAACAAGAGGCACCACAGACTTCAGGACAGGGAGGGAACAAGGGAAAGGACAAAATAATGGAAGAAGCAGAGGGCCAACAGGGCCAACAGGGCCATCAGCAGCAATCCCAGCAAGAAAAGCAACAAACTGATCAACAGGATCAAGAAAAGCAGAAAGCAAAAGGCCAGGCAGCTACTCAAGAAAAAACGACCAATATGGCGCCTCCTAGACAGGATTCTAGGATAGATTCCTCCATTCTCCAAACCCCTCAAAGGGAGGATACCAGCAGAAAGAGAGAAAGGGAAACCCCCCTCACAGAAGCATCAAACAAGAGGCAAAGGCTTAACCCTTTCTCAGAGGAGGAAATGCAAAGCCTGGAGACTTCCACCAGCTCCTTGCACCAGGAAAAGGATAAAGCAGCACTAGGGGAGGTCAGCTCCTCAGGACAACAGCAGAATACAGCTGCAGCCATAAAGGAGCAATTCAAGGAGGCTAAAAGGAGGAGTGAGCCAATAAAGATTCGACTCTATAATCATTTATTGAATATGGCTCCTGCGAACCAACAAAGGCTAATGGCTCCCTTTGATGTGCAAGAAGGCAAAATGACTATGAGCCATTTTGCCCCTACAGTGCAGCAACCTCAAACAGCTGCAGATTATATAAGGACTAATTTAGAAGTCCTTTCAAAAGACATCCACCCCGTAGACCAAATTGAACTCCACAAGCAGACGGGTGAGATGGTCTATGCCACTCTGGCAGATAAGACCTTGATCAACTATAGGCTGCAAAATAGCTTGAATAATACTGCAGCACAGCTTGAGCTGGAGAGAGCATCCTCTCAAGCTAAAGACAACAGAATCAAGGCATTGGAGGAAATAATCATAGAGTTTGGGCATGACCCCAATGACGTTAAGGCAATACAAGAAGTCCTTAAACTGAGGGATGCAGATATAGCTGCAATAAAAAAGAAGATGAAGATTCCCCCAACTCTTCACCCACAAACAGATGAAGTTGCCCAGCAGAGGCAAGAAAAAGATGTAGCAGCATTATTAATGACTTTATACAAAGAGCTGATAGAGACACAGCAAAAGCTGCAGGACACAGAGACTACACTAGAAGCAGCGCTACAAAGGAGGGAAGCAGGGCAATCTTCCAGGCCGCCCACAGAATCCATAGACCTCGAGGAGACACCTCAACATACCATCCCTCTGAAGCAACAGGCACCAGAGAACATTCCAGCCACCACAGCTCCAGCCACTACAGCACCTACAACTGAACAGGCTGAGAGCCTGGATATGCAAAATCTAAGGCAAGAAATACAGGTACTAGAGTCTCAAATGTCAGAGCTCAATCAAGCCAAGGACAGCTTAGCGAAGGTGAATGAAAAATATGACAAGTCTAAGCAAAATGTAGCTGAGAGGGAGAGAGAAGTAAAAGCTCTGAAGAAAAAGATTGCAGAGCTAGAAAAGGAGCTCAATTTTGAGAAAGTTACAGCAGAGCTCAAACAAGTAATTTGGACTGCCATTGGACAATCAATAACTAACCAATGGGAGTACATTGATGCCATATACGAGCAAGTGGGACTCATTGGCAGGGCAAGAAAAGAACTACACAGAGCAAGAAACTCCCTAGGCAACATGGCAGACCTTGCCCCCAGGATGATTGAAGTGTTCAACTATAGGACAAGTTCCCAGCTGGTAAAAATGGGAATTGGTAATAGGACTGAAACCATTTCCTTGATCAAAAGAGCCACAACAATGAAAAATTTAATCCAAACCCTAGACAGAAGAATCCAGGATATGCAAGCCGATATAAACAAGTTTCAGAATAGGTTCTTGGCCTTGCAGGACAGAGGGCTCCCCAGCTTGCTAGAATCAGGGAAGTTACTCCCTCATGAAAAATATATAAAGAGGGTAAGTGCTTTTGCAGCAATTCAGATTGCTGAAACACCAGGAACATCTTCAGCAGGCCCAGTGACAGGGCAAATCCTTTTTGAGAAATTAGATAATTTGTTTTTTATCAGAAATGAAGTATCACATCTGTTTGATGAGCCCCCTCATTTCTACAAGTATATAGAAGCTGATGAGACCTTAGGGTCAATTTTGAAACATCAACTTCCTCCTCCAGATACATGGCAAGATTTAATAAAGTTACTTTTGAACCAAAGTTGAGGAGTTAAATCTTTTTCTTCGGCGAAAGGTTTATATTACATATACAGGTGGGCAAAAGCCATAACAGCAGGTATGAAGACGCTGAGCCAACTCAGCACAGGTACCCGACCGCAGCAACAGCATCAGCAAGCACAGGTGGCAGAGCCAAGAAGACACATAAAGTAACAGGTGCACATCACTTTATTCTACAGTTATGATAAAGCCGCACAGCTGCCTCCGAAATGCAAAAAGGTCAAAACATTATCCTGACAGGAGTTAAAGGCTTTTAAGAGTCATTTACATTTGTAATAACTTCTCATCTACTCTCCATGTACAAGTGTAAGAGATATTTTCCTCTCAGATGACTCAATACCTGAGATATTTTATATGAAACCTCTATATATTCCCCCTCGCGTTTGTTTAGAGGGGTTGGACTCCGGATGTAAAAAAGCTCTCGTTTTCTCTTCTGCTACTCTCATGTTGTAAAGATTCAGACAACTAATACAAAGAATGATGGGATTTCTCCAAATATTGTCTCTCATGATGGCTTGCTGGTGTGTGGCTTAAAGTTGCAGGATTCCTGTGTTTTCCATGGCTCAATAAGTTTTCTTGTTACCCTCTGTCATATGTATGTTTGTTATGCTTTCATTGTATCTTTCATCCTATCCATAGATTCAATATCTAAATGGCCAAGAAAAAGAATAGTTCCAGGGTTTAACCTTTGATTACCCTGAACTCAATCTTAGTCATTTTTTATGTTTTCCTCAGCTATAGTATTTAAAGACTGATTCTTAAGTGCCACCTTTAATACTATATCATATCAAGAACATGTTGTTTCAGGAATTCAAGAAATTGCTCCTAAATACTGACTTCTTTCACACCAGTCAGCTCAAGTAAAGAATTCTTAATTGCTCTTTGCTAAGTTGTTCCCCATTTCACTCTCAATATTTACAGTTTGTTTCACAAAATACATACAGGCCCTATAGTTACATCCACACTTTAGTCAAGACCTCAAGGGAACAGCAGTCAAAGACCCCATTGCCCAATGGATTAGTTTCCCCTGAAGACAGACTCTAAAAGCTATCAGAAGCATCCTCCCAACCAAACACAAAAACAACCAAAAATTCACTTCATAACTAGCCTAAACCTTCACTACAAACAGTGATAAACCTAACCGAGAGAGCCCTCTCCGACTACAACTGGGCTAGAAGCTGTAGCCCAAAGATTGGTTAGTGGTTACCCCGGCCGTATTCCCTCAGGAGTCAAAGGGAACAACCTGGGTGTTAACATAAATGGCGACTCCACTGGGGACCTCCAGGATTTTTCAGGATTCACATTCAAGCTCTGAATAATCGGTCAAGAAGCTTTCAAAGCTGCTCCCATATAACCATCCGCAGCCTGAAGGAGGAGCTGATTCAGATATTATACCCAACACAGATACTTATAATCCTTCCAAAAATCCTGACCAGTCCTTGCTATACTCTGTGCTATACAAAGTTTTCATAAAATCCAAAAGGACTAGCTCAGAAGCTGGCTCCCAAGAAGAATTTCTGGCATACTAGGGCCAATCCTGATCCTAATCCCCCTTCTGTCTTCCAAAATCCCAATACAATCCTCAAATTCGTTAGGAATCAGCAAAAACAAGACCAGCTTGCTGATATCAGTTCACAGTCTGAGCATCCTAACCCTATCCCCACTCCAATCAAAGTCCTATTCCGTTCTACCCCTAATTCCCCTAGTTCCCCATCAACATCTCAAAGTTCCCCACCAATTCCTTCTTCTCCCACACAAGTTCTTTTATCCCACACTGTTATACCCTCCATACCTGTCACCCCCGTGATACCTATTGTTCCTCTTGTCCCAGTTGCCTTAATAACCCCCCAAAACCCAGTAAATGTGGCCAGATATGCACCTTTGCAACTACCTGCCAATCCAGTGGCCTTACCTCAAGATTATCAGGCCAAAATCTCATACTTTGACTCCACTGGCCCTTACTCGGCCATTCAGCATGCCAAGAGAATGCAAGATCATTTCGAAAATTATGAGATAGATGATGAAACTGTGAGGATGAGAATATTTGTTCAAAGCTTAACAGGGGATGTGCGAACATGGTTTAGATCATTGCCTGAAACAGCATCACAACCCCTGATGAGCTCTACCAATCCTTCACAAATAGGTGGGAGAAAAAGAAGGACCCTTTACATATACTTGGTGAATATGACATGATCAAAAGAGGTCCTCAGGAGACAGTTTTGGAATACTGTGCTAGGTTTAATAATGTATATAATGCCATACCTCAAAACCTAAGACCTCCCCCGGATTTAGCCTTATACAAATTCCCAGATGGATTTGACCCAGACATGGCCTACCAATTAAAAGAAAGAGCCCCTCAAACCCTTGAAGAAGCTCAGAAGGTTGCCATAACGGTTGAGGCAAACCTGATTGCTAAGAGGAACAGGGCCAAAATAGAAAAAAGAGTTGCCTTTAAGGAAGAGCCCTCAGCTTTAGACCAGAAACTGGATGCAATAATTTCTGGTATGAAGAGGTTAGGTGACAGGGTAGAATCTGTGGAAAGAAAGTCTTCATGGGAAGCACCACCAAACAATCCTAACAGGAATCCAAACTTTAGGAGGAGCCAAAATCCTAGTGGGAGCAAAGTCAACAATGATCCTGAAATAAGGCCACCATTTCAAGAAAACTTCGCTGAAACATCCTTATCAGAAGAACAAGCAGAGGACACTCATATCCACTTAATGGGTCTTGACAATAAGCACCAAGTCTTCTTGAGCCAAGAGGATCATGATGAGGAGGATAGCAAACAATTTCAGACAAAATCTGGGGAATCATTTGATTTCAAGCAAGGCTATGACACTGCTATTTATGAGCTTCATAAACAGTACAAGCTCAGGAGCAGGACTGTAAATGTATCACAACCTGAGAAAACCAAAGACAAACTACAGCCTAAAAATGCCATAGTAGCTGAACCAACGAACACAATTGATTCACCCACAAAGGGAACAACCTGGGTGTTAACAAAGAATACCATGGGCAAAAAACTATGGGTGACAACATTACAATGAGCCTATGTGGCAACCATTTGTACATTACAACATTAATTGTAGGGGCAAACATTTATGCTAAATAATATCATGACCTTGCTTAGGAAAGGCGTATTAAATATTTGTTTGTGGCATCTTCATATTTTGTTGTATGTTGTCAATGCAAAGCCTTCATTTTCTACCTTTAAGTTGAATATCACAATCAATTTTATTGAGTTAAAGGCTTGTTGGTACCAATTAGATACACTTTCAAGAGAATATGTAATGGAATAACAAATTCTATGGTTGTGTGAATCCTTTTGTGTAAGATACTCTATGATACAAAGAAGGTGATCACTCCAATATCCCTAAAAAGGTATCACAAGAACAAAATCTAAGAATATTGAAGGGAAGAACAAGACTTTCCATGCATCATATTCTATTCTAGTTTCAATCATTATAAAGTTCAAGATGAATTCACTAATCTCTCATATTCACTGTTCTCAAACATTGCTTAAGAGGTGTAAATGACTTACATTTTCTCTAACATGGGAACGATTACTTATCTTCAATTCATAAGTTAACATATCTATATTGAGGCAACCCTTGCAATTATCCTTATCTTGCAAAATGAAATCCCAATTCAAACTATTATAAAAGGACTATTTCTTTCCTATTCCATGTTGTTTTTCACTAACAACATATAGAATAAGAAAGGAATTTTACTTAATTAATAAATTAAAATATTTTAAGCACATTATTTTATATAAATAAAAAATAATTGTTAAAAAGTTATAATGAGTTATGATAGTTGATATTAATATAAAATATTATGATTTTTCAATGATGGCTACCTTCCCTATTATCAAAGATGTGCCACCTAGAGGTAGTTTTCCTCAAAGGTGCAACTCCCTCTCATGCCCCAAAGCCCCTCCTTCATATGTTCTTCTTCTAATGCCCTTTCCTCTCTAAATTCCTACGTAGGTTTGGACTAGAGATGATAAGTAAGTCTTTGTAGTTCAAGGGGCTCTTTGGAAGCCTCTAAGTTTTTGGAAAGAGATAGTAATATAGAAGATCGAGAGGATGTTCTTGTAGGGAAATAACCTATAGGCCTCAAACCACCCCATTAGGTAATTTGCCAGAGTTGTTTCTAGATCTTAGTCAAAATGTTGTCTTGATACTCTTTTCTTTTTTGGGTGAGATCCACACATCTAATAAGGGACCTAAACTCTCATTTGAGCTCAAATGAGGGATTCCATGCACTATTCAAATCCTCTTTTTTGAAGGTAAGAAATTAGAAGATCCTCCTCCCATATCTCATTATAATATTTGTAAGGATGTGACTATATTGTTGAGTTTTAGCCTATGAGGGGTTTCCTTGGGGAAACCCTCCTCCTCTCAGGATTTCTCATGCAAAGACGTAGTTCATAAAGAGGCTCTCGATGGTGTTGTTCCTTGAACTCATGCTCAACCTTTAAGCAAGGCAATCCCTTCCCATGTTATTCTCACTTTATTTATAGTGGACAAATATGCAGATATTACCTCTATTGAACTTTCCCTCTATTGAACATTCCCATCCAGATATCGAAGATGTTCATGAGGTAATGGTATAGAAAGGCCTGATCTGCCACTTCAATGGGTTATGGCCTCGCATGATAGATCTTTATCAATAGATCCACTCCAAATGAACCAAATCCTTAAGGTTTCTCTTATGTTCTAAAGGGTTCTTCATAGTTGTGTTTCCCCTTTAGTGTTGAAGAATCTAGGGCAAATTCTATGTGGTGTGATTCTTCTTGACTTGATAACAATTTGTGGAGTCTTTTCATTTTTCCTTGTTAGCTTAATATTCTTCTTATTATTAATGCATGTGTGTGTACTTCATCAAACGATACCAAAAACATAAGAACAAGAACACAAGATGTTGGCTCTCTGTCAGGGCCAAAACCTCTCTTCTCTTGAGAGGAGAACCCTTTAGTAAGTTTCTCTTATTGAAGCTTCATATTGATCAATTGCCAAACCCTATACCCTTAACTAGGATGTAATCCAAGCACAAGTCAAGTCCTTTCTCTTTGCTGCACTATGTTCCTCGGCACGTGGACTTCCTCCTTCTGACACTTTGCTCTCCAACACTTCGTCCTCTTTCTTCAATCTTTGTCTAGAGATAGACCTTTCTTATGTGAGCTTCTTGATAAAATATTCTTCTTCTCCCTTTAGAGATGTTATTTGCTTGTGGAGTCACCCTTTTATGGATTCAACGAGATTCTACTTGAGATATGTTTGCAAACTAATGTGATTGAACAACAACCCTAATTTTCCCATGTGTGGAAGGTACCCTTAGAGAGTTAGGGTCCTTCTTATCTTCACTAGAGAGAGGGACTTCTTTGCTAGATTTGGGAGGCCTTGTAGGCCTAATATTTAGCCCAAACACTAACTAATTTTGAACTATGATATTACTGTTTTTATGCCTGCAAACTATCCTCTTTAACTTCGCACGTGTGACTTTTTCTTTCCCTAGAAACATTCCCAAAACTTCAATTTTTCTTCTCCTTCCTTCGCTACACTAGGAGACCCTTAAACTTGTCCCTTTTCCACTTCTTCTCAGCTTATATATTTCGTTGATTTCATATGAGAGTTGCCTGACATTATAGTGGAGTGGACAACGTCTATATATAGAGGGATATCCCTCCTTTTAGGCCAACTAGAAGGGTGACATGCTATCTTTAGGATGACATGAATTTATTCCATCTTTTTGCTTTATTTGGTGAACATTCCTACATGGAGAGGACTTGTACTTTGCTTGGAGGTATTCCTTTGACCTTTATACTATTTTATACATAGTGTAACATGCCCTAAAAGGGTCTTATATAAATACATTAACTCTTTGAATTCCTAGAAGCACTTAAACATGTGTTTGACCTACTTCAGTGAGCAAGAAACTCATTAACAAATATCATAAAATAATTCCTCTTTTCTTGAATAAATACAAATATCAAAGATACATTTATGAAGACCTAACCTAGTTACACTTTCTTCAACCCTCCCTCTTAACTAGGGAGGTATTCATAAATCATTACAAGGTGTTTGGCTATTTTTAAATCTTGAAGAATTCACATAAGAGAAATTGGATTTGCAATCCATCTGTTATAGCATCATATCAATTAGCATTGTCCTAGTGCAAGGCATTGACTAACAACTCCATCTCTCCATGAGACCATGAGCTATAATGCTGACGAGACCAATGATTTATAGACACCTTTATCATTGTCTCTCAAGGTACATACCCACCCGGGTGTTCACTTTGTATGACATTCTAGGACTATTCTTGTCTTGGGTTCCCAACCCTCAAATAATATTGGTCCTCTTGCCTACTCTTGTCTTGAATTCCCTACCCATCCTCAAATAGTATCGAATGCCAAATGATTACCCAATCCTCCCATTCTTTCTTCCCTAGTGAAGACAAGAATGTTGTGTCTATCATTTCCTCTCAATTGAGGAAGACATGCCCAAGTATCCTTTGACAAGGTACTTGTCCAAGTTCCTTTGTAATTGGTAACATCTTGTAACTCCCTCTTAGCTAGGGACTTGTCCATTCATCAACAACTTCTTCTTCGTAGGTCCTTCAATTGCTTGATCTTCTTCTTTCCTTTGATGTTATGAAGTCTTGTTTCGAACTTCCTTTTGGTAGGGCATCATCTATCATTCACTTTCCTTCCTGGTTTGTCATTTCATTGCTTCCTTTCTGGAAAGTGGTCTTCTTGTCATAAATTAGGATCCCTTGTCATTTGGCTACTCTTTTGTCCTGTTGTCCATGATTTAGAATACTCTTCTCATGGATGCTTCGTTGAACTTGCTTGTTCTCATGCTTTGGTCGAGTAGCCCTTTATGACTTCATCTTGTTATTGCTTCAAAATTAAGTTTTGCTAGATGGCTTTCTTCATCATGACATCTTCGTAGAGTAGAATCAATTATCTGCACCTTTCATATCTCCAAGGCCTTCACAAGTGTCAAGGGTCCTTTGATTTTTTTCTTCCTTTTTCGGAGTTGTCATGCCTTCTTTCGGGAGATGTCTTCATTGTATCTTGTTAGATAGTGATTCTTGGTGATCATGGTGTTCTTCACACGCTTGATCTCTTTCTTCATTTTCTTCTTCTTGGATAGATTGGTCAACCACGTTATGCTCCTTGTGAGAGCACTTCTTTATTGCTTGCTTCTAGGACTAGTCAACAATCCTTCTTCACTTGCTTCTTAGTGGGCAATCTTATACTTCTTGTGTGAGTATTTCTTTTGTTGACCTTCATTGAATTGTATTACATGCCTTAGAGCATGTAATTGGTGAAAGAGATTCTTTCCTACTTGATCATGTCATAGAACTATTCCCATGACTCAGTATATACATATGATAAGATGACTAAACTTTGATGCATACATAACTTAGCTTGATTCTCCTTTGATCATATTAGCTTCATTTGGTTGTCCTTGGTGTGTCCCTTCTTACTTCATCTTAGCTATCCTGCATATCATCCTTTTCTTCAATCCCATGAATGATATTCCCAATGAGACGACGGCTTTTGTTTATGAATCTTCTTTTGAAGATTCCATCATAAGATCTTAAAGACCCTTACCTTGCAAATGTTTCTTTCCTTTTGATGATGGAGGTATTCTAAGATTCTTAATCTTGGTCAATTTTCTTTCATTGTGGATGAGGTCCTATACCAGGTATGTTCCTTCTACATGAATATCTTGAGCTATATCTATCATGCTCCTATATTCTAGAAGATATTTTTAACCATGAATTTTATTTGATTATAAATGCTCCTTCTACATGAGTATTTTGAACTCTATGTATATCATGCTTTTAGGTTCTAGAATATGTTTCTAGCCATGCAATTTTATTTTATTCCTACATGCTCCTATCCTACTCAAAACTTTGAAAGAAGACTTTAAGTAAAGAGTTTGACTTAGTCACAGTAGATATTCAGAGCATCTTCCTTCTTTTGCTTCTTCTCTTCTTCTTTCACCTCTTGAGTTAGGTTAGCTTTTTCCCTCTTTTTTTCTTTTGTTGTTGTCCTTCTTAAGCTTAGGACAATTCCTTTTGTAGTGTCCATATTCTTGGCATCCATAGCATTGGATTTTGGACATATCTTTGTTGATTGTTCTTCGTGGACCAAATTTCCCAAATTTTCCCTTTCTCTTGGCCATGGTAGCAAATGCTTGCTCCTTTGATCCCACATCTTCCTTGGATTTGATTCCGGTTTCCTTTGTCTTGCATAGAGACCACAAATCACTTAGTGTGGTAGCTTCCTTCTTGGAATATATGGTTTATGTGAAGTTGCTCCAATCCTCAGGTAGAGCATTGAGTACTATAGTCATCATTTCTTTGTCGGACATGACTTCCCCTGGCTCTTGAAGTTGACCCCTCATCTCAGAGATCTTCATGAAGTAGGGAGTTATTCCTTCCTTTGATATATTCATCTTGTACAATTCATTTATTAGAGATATCACTTCTAAAGTTGTGGTTACCGAGAATAGATCTACTAGTTTACCATAGATTTCTTTTGATGTTTCAAATTTGGAGACACAGTGAATGAGAGGGTCCTTGATAGATTCTATTAAAATCCTTTAAGCTCTTGTCTCATCCTTATTATACTTGGATATGGCTTGAGTTTGTTCGTTAGTAGGAATAGTAACATTCCCTTTGATGTGTTCTAGGAGTTCATTTTCCTTCAGAAGTAAATCAATTCTCTTCTTCCATGCAAGAAATTTGTTGGTACCTACCAATATGCTGCTCTCCTTGGAAAAAGACATTGATGTATATTCAAAAGGGGACATATACTTACTTGATATATTTTTAGACATAGTGAATTTTATTTCTCCTTGAAGACTTGATGGCTTGCCTTCCTAGGATATTGATGTTCTTCAAGTTACCTTATCCAAGTGGACTTGCTTGTTGATGAGATTTGCTTGATGACTTGTAGATGATGTAGGTCCCTCTTTGATCTGCTCTTCTTCGTAGTTGCCTTTATTTAAGGCTCTTCTTCTTGCTTTGTAGTCTTCCTTGATGAATGATAGATGGTAGGCCTTCTTATCCTTGAAGTGATTGAGACTTCTTGGCTTGATACTTCAACTTTATAGATTTCCTTCCTTGATGAGTCACCCTATGAGTGTTCTTGAGATGTTGTTTCCTTGTGTCACCTTACCTCTAATACCATGTTGAAGAATCTAGGGAAAATTCTTTGTGGTGTGATTCTTCTTGACTTGATAACAATTTGTGGAGTCTTTTCACTTTTCCTTGTTAGCTTAATCTTCTTATTCTTATTAATGCATGTGTGTGTACTTCATCAAACTGCTACCAAAAACATAAGAACAAGAACAACAGATGTTGGCTCTCTGCCAAGGCCAAAACGTCTCTTCTCTTGAGAGGAAAAGCCTTTAGTAAGTTTCTCTTATTGAAGCTTCTTATTGATCAATTGCCAAACACTAGACCCTTAACTAGGATGTCCTCCAAGAACAAGTCAAGTCCTTCCTTTTTTCTGCATTATGTTCCCTGACACATGGACTTCCTCCTTTCGACACTTTGCTCTCCATCACTTCGTCCTCTTTCTTTGATCTTTGTCTAGAGATAGACATTGCTTATGTGAGCTTCTTGACAAGATATTCTTCTTCTCCCTTTAGAGATGTTCTTTGCTTGTGGATTCACCCTTCTCTAGATTCAACGAGATTCTACTTGAGATATGTCTGCAAACTAATGTGACTGAACAAAAACCCTAATTTTCCCACGTGTGGAAGGTACCCTTAGAGAGTTAGGGTCCTTTTTATCTTCGCTAGAGAGAGGGACTTCTTCGATAGAATTGGAAGGCCTTGTAGGCCTAATATTTAGCCCAAAAACTAACGAATTTTGAATTTTCATATTACTGCCGTTATACCCACAAAATTTCCTCTTTAACTTCACACGTGTGACTATTTCTTGCCCTTGAAACAGTCCCAAAACTTCGCTTTTTCTTCTCCTTCCTTCGCTGCACTAGGAGATCCTTAAACTTGTCCTTTTGTTACTTCTTCTCAACTTAGATACTTTGTTGATTTTGGATGAGAGTTGATTGACGTTATAGTGGAGTGGGCAACCTCTATATATAGAGGATTGTCCCTCCTTGTAGGCCTACTAGAAGGCCGACATGCTATCTTTAGGCCGACATGAATTTATTCCATTGTTTTGCTTCATTTGGTGGACATTTCTGCATGGAGAGGACTTGGACTTTGCTTGGAGGTATTCCTTTTACCTTTATACCATTTTGTACCTAGTGTAACATGCCCTCAAAGGATCTTACATAAATACATTGACTCTTTGACTTCCTAGAAGCACTTAAACATGTGCTTGACCTACTTCAATGAGAAAGAAACTCATTGAAAAATATCATTAAAATAATTTCTCTTTTCTTGAATAAATACAAATACATTTATGAAGACTGAACTTAGTTACACTTTCTTCAACATTTAGGAGGACTCATAGTGCTCTATCCAAGGGACCATGGTTCTAGGGAGAAACCGGGTGTTTCATTATCGCTTGGTTCCCACACTTTGACCCCTCCAAGGGAGTAATCACAAAGCTTCCCATTTGGGTTTGGTTTCTAAGCTTTTAGGTTCATCTATGACACTATTCAATGTTTATGAGCATAGAAAACACCTCCGTTCACTTTATTTCCAAGATCCTACACAAGGCCAATATGGAGTATAAACTTATGGTAGCATCTGTGTAGAATTGGACATGATCAAAGATGTAACCACACCATCCCACATTTACCCACTTTTACAAGCTCTGTAAGGTAAACATGAGTTGAGTGTTACTATGACATGACCCAACCTCCAAGTTCAAGTTATGGAAGTGGGGTCTAGTAACCGGAAACATACTTCCACTCCTCAGGGACACCAAATAACCCAGGTGTCTGACAACAACCCCTCATGATCAATCCTTAAGCTCGAATTTTATCTTTTCAAACTTTACAACCCAACCACATGCCTGCAACACTATGTATGTGGTTGGGAGGCTCCAACCACATGCATGATCTTTCCTCCACGTAGTTGCAATCAAATTTTTCTAGTTTAGAGGGTGCGGTTATGAGATCATTGCCACTTTTTTTAGGGCCAACCTATAGGCCACTACCCATAATTTCCTAGGATAGTCACACGTCTAAAAAATCAAAACTAAAGTTATATATTTCCCAAGACATACCAAACACATGATAAACATTTTGTCAAACATATAGTAAACATAGAAGCTACAGGGAATGAATGCATATCTGATCATAATCTTCTTAACTTCATTAGAGAATTGTCAACAAGGCTCAATGCCCTCGCAGACTAGTTATGACATCACTTGTTAGTCCATGCATACTTTAACCATTCAACAACTTATCAAATCCTGAACAATATCCAAAACAAGAGCACATCATTCAACCACGCCTTAACGAGCATATGACCAACTATGCACATTTCCTAGGTGCATAAGGATTTCATCTAGCATTATTTGTAGCAACAACTGTGGGTTAAAGGATTTGTGTTTTTGCAGAGATATGTTTGCTCATTAGAGTTGGGGTTTGGTGGAATTTTGTAGGGAAGAGTTTTAGGACATATTTGGGCAAAGTTTATCTATTTTTGGCTATGCGAAGAGCTCATTGGTTGAAGCTTGCATAGGAGACAAGAGCAGCAAATTCCGAGAGAGATTGGGGTTGGAGAAAAATCATATTTTTGGAGGATAACTTGCGTGTAGTTTGGGTGGCTATTCAACAGTTGTTTGGAGAAGATTTGAGCAGAGCATTTATATAAGTGCATAGAGTCTACCTACAGTTCCATTGATGCTTTTTGGGGTCACCCGTGTCAGCTTAAATGGGGACAAACCTTTTTTTACTTTGGTTGGGATTGGTGTGTAGAGGTCAAGGTTAATGTTTTAGAATTTTTTGAGCAATATACAGGGAAAAATCTTAGTAGCAAGTATATCCATCTAGAAATCCATTTGCACCATTTTGGAGGGGTTCTTCATCATTTGTATTCATCCCAAACTATTTCTAGGTTTTTCTAGGTTTTGGGAGGAGTTGAGAACTAAATTTTCAAAGCATTTTGAAGTGTCTTCAACCCTGAGATCAACACTCAAGCCAATAGGCAACAATAGATTATTTCTAGGTAGTGTGTAGATCACTCCGGGACCATTTCTACTACTTGGGTCTGGGTCATTTTTATGGGTTCTTATTAGCTTGCATAGCAATCCAAGGTTCCAAAATTCCATCTCATTTTATGCAATATTTTATCATAAAACTGATAAATTGGCTCAAATTGTGTTGTTGGACATTTTGGTGTTTTAACTTTTGTGTATGAGTTCCAGATTATTTATTGTTCCTAGTCCATTGCTTGGTATTAGCTATTAAATTCCAATTACAAATATTACACATGCCCACAAGAGTTGAGAACAATGGTCAATCCCACAACCAGATGTTGAATGAGGCAATCTACAACATTACTTGTGTTTCCTTTCTTGTGTTTAATCTTCAAATAAAATTGTTGTAGATATGATGGCCATTTCTAATCATAATCATTCTGCAACTTTCCCTGTGTCTACATAAAATGAAGAGGTTAGTGATAAGTGGATTATCATCTCCTTCCCCAGAATGTAATGTTTCCATTTTCAGCAAGCCTCCATGATAAAATATATCCCCTTATCATGTGTGGGATATTTTTGAATAGTATTAGAGAGTTTCTCGCTCTAATAGGCTGCTAGATGCCCTTGTTGGGTGAGAACTACACCAATAACATAGTTAGAGGAATCCGTATCAATTTCAAATGGTTGTTTCACGTATGGAAATGTGAGGACTAGAGTAGAGAAAATGTAGTGTTTTAGCTCAATGAATTCCTTTTGTTGTGTTAGAACAAATAAACTTTTATTTTTCTCTTGTCTTGGTAACTTGAATTAAAGACGAAGTGATATGAGAGAACCCCAATGTGAATCTTCAATAGAAATCAGCAAGGGCTAGGAAGCTTCAAAGCTCTGTTAGAGTCTTCGAGGCTAGCCAATCCCAAATAACTTGGATCTTAGATGGATCCACATGCATGCCTTTCTCATCAATTATGTAGCCCAGATATTGGACTTAGTCCATGCCAAAGGAGCATTTTTCCAAGGTGGCACATAATTTATGTTATTGCAAGGTTTGAAGGACTTGTTGAATATGCTGCAAGTTCTCTACCCAAATTTTTCTAAATATGAGGATATCATATAGATACACAACCATGAATGAGCTGGTGAAAGGTCATAAGTGTCATCCATCAACCTCTTAAAAGTTGCAAGGGAATTTTTGAACTCAAAGGGTATGACTAACCACTCAAAGAGACCCTCCTTAGATTTAAAATTAGACTTCCATACATCTATAGGTTATGTTGGAACTTGGTGATAGCAGAAGTAGGTGCATGTGGAAGTGCAGGTTCCTAATGCTCAGAGGGAGTCAAGCTCTAGTAAGATTTTGTAGGTTCAGAGGGAGAATTTGTAGCCCAATAACAACAAGAAGTCAGTAGGGAGTAAGGGTACTTCTACAACTGGAAAGAAGGAACCATGGGATGGATTGAAATAATTTTAGGAGAAGAATAAATAGGAGAATTCTTATGGCAAAGACACTTTTTAGGTGATCATGGTTCATTCTATAGGCTACACTGGAGTTGTGAAAACCAAGTATTGGGATAGTGTCACCAATAGTGATGATGATGATGATGATATACTTCAATGTGGTGGAAATACATCCCTCGCTATGAGGGAGTGTTGATTTATGTAGCTTGGGAGGTAGTCCACAACCCTGGGTATTGGGTTTTAGTGAGTTGGTAGTAGAAAATCACTTTGCAGGAAAAATGCCAAAGCAATGGGTTTTCCACCCAAATTTTTGGGTTTGAAATGAAGAGCTACTTGGATGATTGGACCATCATTGCATGTGTGGCACCCTTAATGGAGAAAGGGGCAACTAAGGAAAACCATGGGAGTGTTAGGATCTTATAAATATTGTATGATTAATTAGTCATTCATCCCACTAGGATATTGTAAAAAGTTATTTTTCATTTTGAATTGTTTAGCTCATAAAAGAAAAATAGAAAAATAATCAAAAAAGAAAAGAAAAATAAAATGGAGTAGATAAAAAAATATATGAGAAAAAAAATCCCAAAGAAAAAGGCACGCTTGTTTAAATGCCACCATAGTTATGTTTATATTATTGTTAATGACTTTTTTTAGTTACTTGTAGATTAATTAATCTTTTGTAAATAAAAAGGCTTGATGTGACATTTCGTCAGCTTGTAATAAAAATCAGGCAAAAATTGAAAGTCGAGATCACCCCCGCCCAGATCAATGATGGGGGATGAATTTCAGACCCCCCTGCGCTATCGACACTTAACGACGGGGTGGGAGCAGTTTCAATAAATACCACCTCGACTACGTGTTGATCATTTGTCGTTTTCAGGGGGGTCCCTCACATACACTGTTTACCACCTCTAGCCCCCCAAAAAACTGTCAGTCTGTTCCTCTCTCCGTTGTTTCACCCTCATGCCATTCCCTCGCGCCCATTTGCCATCCCTCCCACCAATGGATCTGTTCCAAATTAATGTCTCACTCCCAAAATGGTCATAATTAAGTTGAAATTCATATTAATCTAGCTATAAAATCCTCCACAAACCTCCATATTTTCCTTTTTCTACACTTATTTGAATTCTTCAGGTTAAGATCAAAGCATTGAGAAGTTACCAGTGCCTTTTGCAAGTTAATTTTCTCTGCAAATCCAATTAAATAAGCAGTCTAGTAACTTGGTTCCTCAAAGAATCCTGTGTATTTCTCTATTCCTCCATTTCCCTTGTTGAATTCCTTATTCCTCCATTGCTCCTTTGTAATTCAGAATGTTGTCACATAAAGGAAAAGGAAAGATACCTAAGGAGGATCCCATGGTACCCTCTGTCCCTGATCTAGATAAAACTCCCTTGATCGACATCCAATATAAAATAGTTGAAACTCAGTGCGGATTTGACCTATATGAGCTCCATAATTGGGGAAAACAAAAATACTTAGATCAAAGTGATGATTTAAGTATTTGGGAGTCTTTTCTTCCTCAATTTACCTTTCGTCAAACTCACTTTTTCCCTGAATTCTCTACTTGGTGCCATCTCAGATACCTCCCCAGCCAAAAAGTAGTAATTGCCCAGAACAATGATGTCCTTTTTTCCATTTCTCCAGAGAGCATTTGCCAAGCCTTACAGATAAATCTGCAGGCTTCTAGGCATCCTTTTTCCACCGATGCGTTAACATAAATTTATAAGAAACTTACCTTCCCCCAAAGAACTCACATTTTTTAGTGTTTTCTACATGAGAATGATGAGTTTTTGTTGTAGTGGTTGCAACACCCTCCAAAATTCTGTCTTGCACTCAAATTTCGTAGCCTTCCTTGGTTTTTCCTTTGATGGTTGCAAAGAATCGAGCTCATTCCTTGAGCTCCTTCAAAGTCTTTTCACGCTTTTTCTTTCTTAATCAATTGTCATCTTTTGGCATGTTGATCGCTTTTTCATGCTTTTGATCTTGTTCTGGTGATTTTGAAGGTTTGTCTTTGTGTGTTTGGGTTGTCTTAGCTATGTGAACACCCATCACACTCACACACAAAGTTGTAAGCACTGTCTCACAAGTGTCGTCATGGTCATCCAAAGGTCTATCCCAAGTGTCGCACTTGTCGCTTTCAGCTCTAGATAGTTCCACAAAGGGTCATGATTTGCTATGTTGTCACATGGGCCAGCGTTGTCATGTTGTAGAAGTATGCTCAGTGGGTGATCACAATGTCGAGTCCTCACAAGTTCACTTGCCCCTCACATAGCGCCATTTTCCTAAAAATCTCTCGACGAAACAACTTCACTTCATTAGACCCTGATTGAGCTACACTGTGCAGTCTCAGCTCTAAAATGTGTTGCTATGCTATCTAGAATTGCGTAGTGGTTGAGACTATCCTCTGGGTCAGTTGCAATGCCAAATCCTAGAGGTGAGCAACCTGTCTTCCTTCCCAAAATTGCATAGAAACTGCCTCATTTCCTATCTAAATTGCACACTCCACAAGAACAGTCATCAAGCCTCCTTCCTACTTGTTGGAACCCCACATTGGGTAGAGATCTAAGCTTGCATTTCTCCCAAAAATTGCGCAGAGATGTCCTCCCAATGACTTCCCTCAGCTGAGACTCAATGCTCTCAAAAACTATGCAAAACTGTCCTAAGGTTCCTTTGTTGTCTTGCTGTGTCTTCCCTCTAGAAACTATGCAAAGGTGTCCCTCAGGGTCCCACCTTGCAACTGTCACTGGTGTCCTTAATTACACAATTCTGCCGCCCAGTGGCCTTTGCGCAGTTTTCCTCGATAGTGAAGACTGTGCCTCAGAGTTCCTTGTCCAAGATTGAGATGAGCTCGACATAGTCTTAGTGACCAGTCCTCCCTCCCTATCACCTAGAACTACAAAGTACGCAGTTACTGGGCCCTCTCCTAGTGTGTCATCTGCCCTGGGCTCGAAACACAGAAAACAATGCATCATGCTATACTAGGAGGTTTTGGATTTGATGTCGTCCTATCATGGGTGAATTGCAAGAACATGTATAGTGATAGATCATGGCGAGATGATGAATGATATGAAGAAAGAGCACACATGCTACAAGACTTACTTGCAGCTGGATGGGCAAAAGAAGCAGTAAGCGAAAGGAACCAATGCCCAGAACAATCTTGCAACACCAAGACCATTGAAGACCCTGTAGCATCAAGCCATGTAGAGGAGAAGACAAAGCACACCTGAGAGTACATCCGTCACTTATTAGTGCAACAAATTGACATGGACACCACATCCAGCCAGTACGTGTTAGTAGTGTCGTGTCAAGTTGTGTCATGAGTTGTCAAGGCCACATCACCACCGTGGGCCATATCTATTGTAACTAAATGTAATGAAAAGTGAAAGTCCATTGGACGCACACAAGAAATTGAAGAGTCATGTTAGTTGAAAAGTCATAGGAAGTTGAACGGTCATGAGGGTAGTCCAAGAGTCACAAGGGTTAAGCATCACCCTTGGCTATATATACCCCTGCCATTGTATGAGCAAGGACTTTTCACCTTGGCTCCTCCCACATAGCCTTGAGAGTAGACAACTAGTTCTTTGAGGAGAGAGGAGTGGCTCTAATGTTCCACTACTAGGACTAGTGATGTATGGTGTACAGATGTGTCTTGGGACTTTTGGTTAATTTAGAAGCGTGTTAAGGTCTGAAAATTTTCATGCATGTTTTGTAGATGTTTGTGAGACTATTCTTTCGGCATTTTTAATGCATGTTTGTTTCACTTGTACTGAGATAGTTGAACCACTTCGGTTGTTTTAGTACTTAAATTGTTGGGAATGTGTGTATTGGTTATCATCGATGTCTCATCCCTGTGGACTACTCCGTGGGATACTAGACATACCGCCTTTGTATATTGGTTATCATTGTTGTCACATCCTTTTGGACTACTTTGTGGGATACTTGACAAACCATCTTTGTTTTCTGGCTGTAACAATCGTCACATCCGCGTGGAATACTTTGTTGGGTGGTATACGTTTTGTTACCTTCACTTCGGTTTTAACGACTGCCTCATCCGTTGTGGAATATTCCACTGGGTATTGGACAGACCTTTCTGGTTCGCATGTGTCTCCTCCTGGGTGGTACTATTACCTTTTCAGTAAGAGAACCAAGACACTAGTTACATTATGCACTCACCAGGCACACTCACCTTGCATTTTGAAGACACTAGCATAACACTCTCATGTGTTGAACAACAATAGCTAAGGCGAATCTCTAAGTAAATGGAAACCGGGCCATTGTGCCAGATGGGAATTCTACACCAAATGATGTGAAGTATAGTTGGGACTTCATACCAGGGAGATCCCCTAACTGTTGGCAAGTCCAACACCATCAACAGTTGCCCATAACAAATCCACCATAGTCAATTTCTATTTTTCCTGAAATGTCAAGACAAGTGATTTCTATGGTTACTTGGCTTTTAGGTTATCATACAGACCAGTGGGTTGATGGGGTAGTTTTAGGATTTCTATTAGTATTTGCAATTGGTCAGAAGCCTTAATTTTTGTTCACTTACAGTCATTTTTTATTAGATATCATACATGGGAAATTTCTAAAGTTTAAAGTTGAAGGTGTTTTCAAACACCAAATTTTAGTTTTGGTTTATCTAATTTTATTTTACCAGGAAGACATATTCAAGTTTCAATTGCAGAAGATGGACAAGGAGGGTACTCCTTTATCAATTATTCATTGGACTTCTCCAGTCAAAAGGAACTCAGAAGAGTATACATATACTGATTTTGTAGATAAGTTCCTTCACACATCTTTATGTCTACTATGCAATGATATTATACCAATAATTTCTCTATAAATAAAGAATTTTTTTCACCTCTCATAACAATCAAAGGTTGGAGACTGGTATTTATACCATAACTACATAGAAATTAAAAGCTATAGGTGTGAGCTTCCTCCCTATAGATTACCTGTATTTGTGATAGTGAGAACTTTTTCTTTAGAGTGTGCTAGACAAATGTTAAACATGGATGAATTACGCTTTGTATCCAATAAGAAGAAGGCACAATTCAAACTAAAGGAAAATATAAGTCCATATATTGTGAATACCATAGCA
Source organism: Pinus taeda (assembly GCA_000404065.3). Classification (NCBI taxonomy): domain Eukaryota; kingdom Viridiplantae; phylum Streptophyta; class Pinopsida; order Pinales; family Pinaceae; genus Pinus; species Pinus taeda. The sequence goes on from APFE031117866.1 coordinate 50,828, forward strand.
ACAACACAAGAAGTAGAGAAAATTTTAAAGCAGATGAAGTTCAAACCAAGTTTCACATGGTCTTATGATCCTTTAGGGATTATTTCGAAGCTAAGGGTTGACCATATCCACATACACCGAGGCCAGAGATAGAGCAATACGCTAACCAAGAGGAGTGGGTAGAAAACACATTACAAGAGGCTGAAGAGAAGTTAGTAAGCCAATCTTCTTTGCAAACTCCTATTCCTAAAGACAAAGAGATCAAGAGGCTAAGGGAAATCATGTCCTCTACATATTCAGAGACTAAGGCTGGAAATTTATCTTTGCTCAAGAGAAGGAAAAAGGATCCACATAACACTAAAAATATTGATATTAAGATTGATCCTCAAGTGATCACTATTCAAGAAGAATCTTCGAAAGAAAGGGATGTAGAAGAGCAAACTAATTTTGTTTTGACAGACACTCCTACTACCTCTCTCCCATATGTAGAAGAGACAACTGAGTCTCCTATCTCTTCTACCTCTCAAGTTCGGCCAAAGGAGAACATATTTACAAGGTACAAGGAGATCAAATTGAATCATGAAGCTCTAAAAGCTTCAATATACTCAGAATTATGGAAACAAACTACCACCACTCAACACAGGTTTTGGTCTACATTTAACTCAGAAAAGGGGCAGTTTCAAATGGCCTTTTTGGAATCCACAGTGCCAACACCCAGAAGTGCTGAATATTATAAGGCCTCCATATTTTCGGTTGATACTAAACAGATTCATGCAATTGATCAGATCGATTTGCATCAACATGTAGGTGAGATGATCTACTCAACTCTAACTAGCTCAACCACGACTGCTTCTAAATTGCAAGTTTCTTTAAATAATATGCACTCATAGTTAAATATTGAGAGAATGTCTTCTCTGGCCAAAGACAACAGGATTAAGAATTTAGAAGATTTAGTTATTAAACTAGGATATGATCCTAGTAATGTCAAGGAAGTTGAGGAGGTAATCAAGAGCAACAATGCAAACATTTAAGCTCTCAGGAAATAGCTTAAGCTTCCAACTATAGAACACCCTTAGGCTAAGGATGTCACTAGCCTGGAGATGGAGAAAGAAAAGTTTTTCACAATAGTAGTGGAACATAATGCTCAAATCTAGAAAATGGAACAAGACATGGAAGCACTATTGAAGGAAAAAGAGAAATGGGAAGTAGCATGAATATCAATACTAGGAACATGAACAATAGGTACTTCAACACAACAAACAACACAAGCATTAAATTCAAAATCCTTAGAAACTCTTGCTCGGGATTTAGAGGAATTATCATTGCCAAATAAGGAAGTGGAGAAATTAATAGAAGCACTCACCAAGATGGAAGAAAACAATATCAAAGCAAACAACACATACTTGGCAGAAGTGCAAAATAATTTCAAATTAATTCAGTAGATTTAGAAGTATGAAGATCAATCCCTCATTATTCAGATGTTAGTAGAAGTTAAACACAACATTTGGCACAATATCAATGCAAATTTCACTGAGTTGTGGCCATCCATTCAAATTGTTTTTGAGAAAGAAGAAATGGTACAAAAAGTGAAAGCAACAGTGGAGAAAACCAAAATTGATATTGAACATAGACCAGAAAAAGCACAGAAAATTATAAGAGTACTAAACTCCAAAACCAGAGATGAGATTGAAGAGTTGAACATTCAGGATAGGACAATGACAATGATGGAAGTCAAAAGAATTGGAGCTACAGGCCAGGAGATTTAACTAGAAGTTTGCTTTGTTGCAGGAGAAAGGAATTCCAACTCTTAGAAATTCTAACAGAAAATTGATTCCATTAAAAAATTACCAGGAGAAATTGTGTGACATAGCTGCAAATACATCTAAATTTGGAAAGGTAAAGGGGAAAATAAGTTGAGAAGCATTCTTGGAAGGCTTGAAATTTGATTTAAACATTCAGCATGAGATTCATCACTTGTTTCTGAACAAGCCAACTTTCCAGACTTACACAAAGGTAGATGAAAGATTCAGAAACATGGTAAATTTTGCTATCCCAGGTGATGAGCAGTGGGACCAATTACTAGAGTTGGTCAAATGAGCACAAAAATAAGACCTACAATTTTGTCATAAGGAAAAAAAGGGAGCCAAAAAAATAGCTACATTCAACAACAAATTTCCTTTAAAGATTCAACAAAACATCCAAATTTGTCTAGAATTCCTATTTTCTATTTATGTTTCGTAAATATTTATATCTTAGTTAGATATTATTTTGTAATCAATTCCTTTTTGGAATCCAAAGTTAGTTTAATTGAAAGTCTATAAATATTTTGTAATAAGAGTTATTAAGGGTTGGATTATGTATGAAGAAAAGAGCTCTACATTAATGTAGGCCATGGATTGTACTCAAAGTGATCAATTTATGGAAATGCAAAGAAAGTTTTTTTCCAAGATTCCCGTGTCAAGTAATTGGTGATGTGTTATTCCATGTAAAATTGTTTCATTTTCCTAGTTTCCGTATGGTTTTTCCCTCATTGTTGCATGAGATTAAGGGTCGAATTTGCATAAGTGTACTCTGCTCTGGCTTGTTAACAAAATCAATGTTTTCTTTCTAATATTAAGTATAGAATTCATCTGTGTATGCTCTATATTTAATTGAACTTAAATATCATTCATCTTATTCACACCACAAACACTCTATAAGATCCAGGAGTTTTCCTACCCTGCCCTATTGTAGCTACTTTGTCAATTTGTAATTGATTACCCAAAAGTTCATGACTCCATGCTTAATGGACTTTTCCAACATCTTTCAACCAAAATTTTGAAAAACAAACCTCAATTACTAATAACTAGCCTAAGATCTTAAAAGCATAAATCTAAATCATAAAGAGAGAGCCCTCTCTAAAGCTGGAAGGGCTAGATCCCAACTTTAAAAGCAGTTTGTGGTTACCTTTGTAGTTTATTCCTCAACCTAGGAAAATTAGAGAGTGATAACAGGGAGCATTGTTCAAATGAGATAATATTTTATTTATTTATATGAGTGGGGAAAATTGACAAGATGACAAGTAAGCTAAGTTTGTAGAGGTTCCCTTTGAGGGAAATTTGTTGCACCTTGAGAAGCATATAGGAGATCTTATTTGAATAAATAACAAGTGTGATACATAAAAAGGAGAAGGTTGTATGATCTGAGGAGCTACAACCTATAAGAGATTTTACATGAAGAGAAGGATGAGATAGAATTTATCTTTTTGTGTTTATAACATGCCAAGATAGGAAAAGTGGTGGCTGAGTGGATGAGGAGGAGTTCTAGGCAGATTTGTTCACGTTTTGGAGTTGTTATTCTATGCTAAACAGGTAACAGGTTTTTGTTTCTCTTGGGAAGGGGGGCCAAGCTCTTATATCTTATATTTAGAGGGTAATCAGGCCTAACAAGTCACTCAAAGCAAGGGCCAAATAGTCCCAAAGGACAACATAGGATGAGGGCTTGTTAGAATATGAAGAGTATAGTTTTGAGGATAGATTGGAGGTCAAGTTGGAGGGAGGATACATCATTGTACAAGTGCCATAACTAGGGATGAGGAACCTCAGAGAAAAACCATAGAACATTGAAATTGAAGTGTAGAAGGATTTTTCTATTGAGTTATGTTGTATGTCCTTATGTGTTGATGTTATTACTAGATCGTTGAGAAATCTAGGGTAGCTTAGTTAAGGAATGTAAATTTGATTTCTCTTTAACTTTGATAGATTATTGTGATATTATTAGTAGATTCTTGTTGTTGTTGTTGTTATTATTATCTCTTTGATCATCAAACAACTACTAAAACATGAAAAACAAATTGACACTAGATGTAGGCACTCAACCAATGAAAAAACCCTATAAAGGGGAAAACCTAGTCAAACTCTTCCACTATTATATTCAGATCATGTTGAGAAAACCAAACCGAAAAAAAATTACCTCCTTTTCTCCACCAAGTCAACCTCTCAAGTCCCAACTCTGTTCTTCAACAAAAGTCTTGGTATGTCCTACAACTTCGTGGATCTATGTCCTACAACCTTGTGGTTCCATGACTTGCAACATCGTGGGTCTATCACAAATATTCTCAGCCCTGCAACTTCATTTAGAATATTCCTTTATGATGAAATTTCCTTCAATACATTAAACTCACATTGCTTTTACTCTTTAATAACTTTAGATCTCAACTTTCTTTTCTTCTTGACATAGGATAAGATCTTCTTCTAATATTTCACACTTTATTTATATTTCATAGCTTCAGATTGAATCACATGTCTATCATCTTTAATTTACTAAGTGCAGTTGTATATATATAGTAGTTTGAGTCTACAATATGACGCTAACTTGTTAACTTGTTTTGAGGAACACTTGGAGGAGTAGGGCAAGATGACATGTAGGAGAGAGAGCTAACTTAGTGGAGGATTATTTTTGACACAAAACATTTTTTATTATTTAACTTAAGGTTCCCATGAAATGTCTTTTACATTATGACTTTTACTTTGACATAATAGAAAAAAACTAGAGCACACAGTGGGTGATTTGACCTATTGACCATTGACCCAAGAATGAAAGCCATGCTTTAATCAATCAATTTATTTTATAATAAAAATTCCTTTTTCTTTATTTAGGCAAATACAATTATGAAGATTGACATTGGTTACATTCTTCAACACTCCCTCTTAACTAGGGAGGTATTCATAATTACAGATTTACCTAGGTACATTGAAGATCTCAAAATGATATTCTCTATGAAGAGTCATAACACACACAATGTTGCATATTAGATACTTGACAAAGGTCTCTAACCGGGTGGGATTAAGGTGTGTTCCAGGCTTCAGGTACTCTAGGTACCATCAGGCTTCCACTCTACACCAATCCAAGGATCTAGGTGTGTATCCAAGGTCAGAGCTCCAACACCAACACCACCCTCCCTACTTCAGGATCTAAATATCATCACAGGCTGACCATATGTCCTCTAAGAATCTTGTCACCCCAAGATGCTTCATCTCTCCTTATTAAGTAAACTAGATATATCCACCAATCCAAGCATGCTTCAAACTTTCAACCTTCTTATGGAGAGATCATACACAATCACAAACCCAATCGATAATCAACTTTCAATACACACACACACACACACACACACACACACACACACACACACACACACACACATATGTTTAGCAAAAACCTTTGGGGTCTATAGTTATTGTGATGCTACTAAAATCATCATCATATTATCCAAATACAATTTGTTGGAAGCTTCCTTATTCAATTTTCCAGCAACACCAAACTCGACCTCAACACTTTTCAATGTAACCAATTTTTTTTTGCAACTTCATCAATCATGAATAACATGTCTGGAGTGATTTAGCTATTCTCTGATCTCAATCATCCTTATGTAATTTATATCAATTTATCAACTCAAATATATTATCTTATTAGACAAGCTCCCTCTCAACTAGGGAGATATACACCTTTCCTTTATCCAAGTTTCTTCTTAACTAAGGAATAAGCCCATAAACAAATTTTATTCTTTCAACCACACAAACTGTTTTTTTTTCATCATCATTGCATCAACGAATTTCAATCTTTCAATGCTTTGTTCCTTTAGAAAATCATACTTTTTATGGAAACAAGATCATCTATTCATTTTTAATGTCATAAACTCCCTCTTTCCATCATGCTCATTATTATTATCAAGTCATATTTAATTATGAACATCTTTAACATCTTGAAGACTATGTACTTGCAAATCTTTAACAACAAATACAACCAACTACAAATATACGAAAGAAAGAAGTCAACTATATCAAAATCATGTCGTTACAATGGAGGCATAAAAATAGTCAATCTTTAGACATCAAATACCTAAACCTAGTTAGGTTCATAGTCAACAAAGCTTACATCTTTTATATTATGGACTTTAAAAACTTGGTAGGGTTTTTGCCATAAACCCTAGATTCCATCATCGAGACTCAAAGTCTTATATATCAACAACTAAATCAACTTAGAAATCCAATCATAGCACTTTATATTTTCGATATTATGCCCTATAATTTCACGTCAAGCTTTACTAGGTTTTCGCCACAAACCTGAGATTTCATCAATGGAAGGATATCAACAATCAATTTAGTATATTAGCATTTCATAACTATGGATTCATTCTTATATCAATCTCTTACTAGGGTTTTTATTGTAAACCATAGATACACGCATCTAACTTCAAAAATTAGATATACAATAATTTGATTAGACTAGGGTTTCAATTATGCAAAAGCTCATACACCCAAGTTTTCATTCCTAGGACTGAGTATTGCAAGGGTTGTGACATAAACCCAAATTCACCAAACCCTAAAATCTAGGGCTTCATAAACCATAAACATCAAGAGTAGAATTTTATTTCCAAACTTTATCAACAAACCCTAAGTAGATTAAGGGTTTCATTGTCAACATACCCTAAGCATCAAGAGGCTAGGGATATATAATGAACCCTAAAGGTTAGGATTTAACCAAAAATGATCAAACAAGAGATAATGTGATAAGGGTATATTCAATCTAATGATTAATCACCCTAACAAGAATCGTTATGATTCAAAACCCTAAACATAGGAAAGTAATACTAGGAAAATTTCAAAATAATTGTATCTTTTAATGAAGAAGTTTTGCTACAATCTTATGGTTTTTAAACATACCTTGAGTTTCTCCTTTTAACAAACATTGTAGGATTTTCTTGAATATCTCCCTCTAAATTTAGCCATAATATTTATACCTGCAATACTTATTGGAAAAAATAACGAAGCAAAATATGTGATACCAAAAGCATGATGTCAATTCAACAATCTATGGTTTCCATGGAACAATGGAGGATGGAATCCTAGGGTTTCTAAGTACAAACCCTAGATCTAGTAAAAATCAAATTATCATCCTCATCAATCATCACTAGGGTTTACTATACACCCTAGACTACCTACACATCCTATAAATCAATGGTTAGGGTTAGGGTTTCCATATAGCTAGGGTCTCTCATGTACTATCTAGATTTTACAATCCCATTTATTAGAATAGTGGAAACTACAAACCATAGAAACAATTCAACCCTAAAAATATGTTAGATTCTTAACAAAATAATTTTCATACTTTAAAATTATGTACCTTTGTCCTTCATAACCGTGAAGGTTACTTCAAGGCTTGCTACTGCAAGCCATGATATTCTTATCATATTCAAGACTGCCAAATGCTTTTTTCTTACATTGGACAAACATTCCTTTGACATTTATGAGTGATAACTATAGGACTTCAAGGTGATTCTATTACTACTTTCAGGGATACTATTCCTTCTCAAATATATTCTTCAATTAAAGTCAGGAACTTGATGTCCATTATATCACTGCTACAAGAATGTAGTTTCTTCCAGTGTTAGATACATGTAGCATTTCCTTTTGTAGACTAGACCCTAGGTCTAGAACTTCTCATTACTGTGTAAGAGAAATAAAACTCTTAAATGTTGCTAATTGTACTTGATATAACCCTTTGGATATAACCTTGTTAGAGACACTCATATATGATTTCTGAGGTTGACCTTCAACTACTGATGATATATTTATTGTATCCTTTCAAACACTATGATATTTCGGTTATAACTACGCTCTTAGTGATGGTTCTTATGATGTAAAATAAAAGATATATACTCCTTTAAGAAGTTGGATTCCTTTTACTGTTTAGGGTAGGCTTTTTCACAAGACTATTGTACAGGTCTGATATTTTATCTTTAGGTGACTACACGTGCTTTAAATACTTCTTACTGTCTTGGTATTTGTTCTCCAAGATGCTCTGGATTGTAATATGGGTATTGACCCTTTCCCAATAAGGCTATGGTTTAACTAATGATCAGAACTCTTCGTAAGGCCTTCTAATGTATGTACATATTCCCAAAACTTAGTACTAAGAGACTCAATTCCTCTTCTAGGGTGATTGTAACATTATGACAGGTCTTATAATAAATCTTATAACACCTTCAACAAATTTGGTCTTTGATTCATTTTAGTGGACATATTTTGTAGTATATAAAGAGTATACTTGATAAAATCAATCTTTGAATTTTTTATTCATAGAGGTGACAAAAGAGATTTTGTATTTCTAAGGATACACATAATTTCATACCCTTGTAGAGTGATTTCAGATTATAGGAATGATTCTTAGGACTTCGATCTCTAGCTCTAGGAGCTTGGCCTTGAGAGAGTTGTCTCCTCACCTATTCGAACCTTTGGAAAAATTCTTCTAACCCCTTGAAACTTCTTTTCATTCCTTGTGGCCTAATGAATGTGTATAGGGCATAATGATGTTCCCAAAATTTGAATTTTTTTCCTTTAGAAGCTTAGTCCTAGGAGACTTGGTTCCTCTTCTTGTCTTGAAGCCTCAGTGACCTTCTTACTTCGTTTATGTAAATGAGCCTTGCTTTGAAACCATGTTGAAAAATCTAGGGTATCTTAGTTAGGGCATTTGAATTTGATTCTCTTTAACTTTGATAGATGTTTGTGATCTTCTTATTAAATTCCTCTTCTTGTTTTGTTATTATTATATCTTTGATCATCAAACAACTACCAAAAAATGAAAAATAAAAAGACACTAGATATAGGAACTCAGCCAGGGAAAAAACCCTATGAAGGGGAAAACTTGGTGAAATTCTTCCACTAGTAGATTTAGATCAAATTGAGATAACCATATCAAAAACAATTGACCTACTTTTATCCATCAATCCAACCTCTCAAGTCCCAATTTTGTTCTTCAACAAAAATATCAGTATGTCCTACAACTTCATGGATTTATGTTCTGCAACCTCATGGTTCCATGTCTTGTAACACTGTGGATATATCACAAATATTCTTGGCCGTGCAACTTCATGTAGAATATTCCTTTATGATGAAATTTCCTTCAAGATATGAAACTCACATTCATTTTACTCTTTAATAACTTTAGATCTTGACTTTCTTTTCTTTTGGACATAGGATATCATCTTCTTACAATATTTCACACTTTATTTCTACTTCATAGCTTCAGATCGAATCACATTTCTATCACCCTTAATTGGTAAAGTGAACTTGTATATACATAGTAGTTTGAGTCTACATTATGAGGCCGACTTACCAACTTGTTATGAGGCCAATTTGATGGAGTAGGGAAGGTCGGCATGTAGAAGAGAGAGATGACTTGGTGGAGGAGTCTTTTTGACACAAAACATTTTTTCTTCTTTGACGTAAGGTTCCCATGGAAGGTCTTTTGCATCATGAATTTTACTTTGACACAATACAAAAATCCTAGAGCACTCAATGGGTTCTTTGACCTATTGACCATTGATCCAATCATGAAACAAATTCTTTTATAAGTCAATTTATTTTATAATAAAATTGCTTTTTCTTTTTTTAGACAAATACAACTATGAAGGCTGACACTAGTTACATTATTCAATATAGATTGGGATAGAAGTTGGAGAAACTTGTGTATAAGTGGAGGGTTATTAGAGAGTTGTTGTTGTAGCCCTAGTACAATGGAGAAACAAGAAAATTTGTCACTATTAGAAAGGTAGATTGTCGAAGCTCTAAGGGTTGTTCTTTGATGGAAGAAAGGGAAACTAAGAGGGATACTGATCAAACCTAGTTGATTGGGTTGAGATGGTCATCTTAAGTGGAAATAGGGAAACATCCAAATCCCTAATATATTTCATGTTAGTAGCAACAATGAGACAAAAGTGGGAAAAAATGTGAAGAACCTTTGTGTTAGATTCGTTGAACAAAGGAGTAGCTAGAGGGAATAATGATCACGCAAAAGTTCAATGACTTAAAGGAGTAGTGCTCATTGATAGAGGAATATTGAGTAGCAGTAGAGGGGAAGACAAAGAATCACGAGATGTGTTCAAGTTAGATGAACCGAAGGATCTCTGGAGCACACTACATTAGCAAGTAGGTCATTTTTATTTTCTTCAAGGTGGGTTGGTCATCATAGTTTTTGTTGATAACAAGCCTTCTTTGTCTTGTATTAGGGCTGACTGTAAGGGCCATGATCCCTAGTACGAGAGATGTAAGATTGTTGTATTACAACTTCTAATATAGCAAAGTTGGGTTACAAATTGTGTCTTGTGTACTAGTTAAATCACTCGAATGTTTATTCCAATGTGAAAAGTAGAAGTGTTGTGGCATTTGAGTGTGTTTGCATTGGAGAGTTTAAGACTCAAACAAAATTCATGATTTCCATGGAAAGATCAACAATTATGTCACTATGGTATCATTGCATCAATATTAATTTCATTGCAATGTAAATCATATATAGTCACTAATATTATAAATGCTTGAGTGGATTTATCTACTAAATAAATTAGTCAAATTGTTAGTGGATGTATGTCAAATATGATTCATGATCTCCCTCCATATAAACATAAAATTACACTATTTTTTGAGTTATTAAAGGATTTTTATTATTAATCATATTTTTTTTCTAATGCCATTAAACAATTTGGTCTATTCCCATAAAAACATAAAATAGTAGATCATTGCATGTTCTTAGGTGTGAATTTCATCTTATATTTCAAAAGCATTCTCTTAATATTCATTATTGAGGAGCTAAGAAAATAAATGTAGGATTCCTGGTGTCCAATGTGTGATGTATTTATCTATGAAACTATAATCACAAATCTTAAATATTATTTACAAAAATGGCAACACGTAATGATGTTTTTCTTCTGTAATGAAATTATGTTAGAGGATCTATATAGTCTTGTAACAAAATATGTTTTTTCATCATTATTAAATTTTAATCAAATAACTATAAGGTAAAGAAGAAAAGTTTCATATGTGCAGATCAAAGAAAATAATAGTAAATAAACCATTGAATTTGGAAATATTGGAAGGCTATGCTAGAGAAAAATATGTGACTAGAACCAAAATTTGTCTTCATAACCTCTCAAACCCATCAAAGAAAACTTATAGAGGTGCAACCACAAAATAAAATCTTAGTTTGGTAATGAAGTTATCAGTTGGATTGTTGGGTGGTATATATGTTAGGTTAATGATGCAACATTTAATTGTCAATCCGAGGTCTGTGGACTTGAAGGCACAACACTGGAAATGCTAGAGAAGGACTTTAGGAACATGCAAAACAAAACCCTAGACTACTTGCAAACACCTTTAGTTCCTACACTTAATTAATCCCTTCTTTAATCCTTCACTCAAAAGCAATATTTGGAAATGAAACGATAAACACTAACCTTGCAATCTTCCAATAATTTTAAGAAAACCCCAGTTACTTGATCATTGAAAGAAAACACTACCTATTGATGATTAAGAAATAAACCCTAACTACTAGAAATTGGAAATGAAAGCCCTAATTACGAATAAATTGAAAAATTGATCATTAACTCCCTAAATTACTCAACAAATCAAGCATGAAGACTACCTTAATGTAACAAAAAAATAAAAACTCTATAAAATTTTTGTACTTCTCAAACCAAGCAGAATACTCAAGCCAAAGAAAATAATAAATCCTAGATAGAAATTTTACACTTTGGTTCTATCTATACTCAATCCTGTAGCAATCAAAGAAAATAAAGATATGGCTTGAATTTGCCTAAAGTGAAATCAACACAAATAGATGCATCATCTATATAAGAAAACATAAGAAGAAAAATAACCACCCTCTGACAAAGCCTTGATACTCGGAATATAATATTGCTAATGCTAGTGTACAAAAGACACTTAGAACAAATCCACCTTTAAATCTTGAAAACACGAGCCAATATCCTATAAATAAATATTAAAACAAGATTACAAAGATAGGGTTTAAATGATCAAAGCTTCCTTTGTTCAATGGCCTCTTCTATATTCATTTTTCATCAAACAAATAGTTACACTATTGTCCAATTGTTTACAATACATGTTTTATCAATCATGCCAATAACAAGAATCATGTGGGTTTTGTTCTACAACAAAAACATAAAGGACTAGTACAACAAAGTTTCCTTTCAAACCCAATCTCAACCACTTGTTCCAAGTCATACCTCAAATATGCACTAGGGTTTTGTTCTGTCAACATGTCTCGGTATAAACAAATATCCAATGATAAACAAATATCTCGTTAAATGCTTCCAAACCTCGATCACAAGATATATCAAAAGGTTTAGAGTAGAAAATGCATGTGCAACAGAGGACTTATACAATATAATGGGTCTTCAATTCTTGTGCAAATAATGATAATAACTATGGATAAAAAAAATTCTGATAATCTCTTTGCATCATTTCCTTGTCAAAATACCACAAGTCATAAAGGAAATAAAAGCCCAAAACAAACCTTACACCAAAATATCAGCAAGGTAAACCCTTTTCAAAATTATACCAAACAATGTGTTATAACTCCATATCCTTGCTCACACAAACAAATACACACTCTTTATTTCCTGGATCTATCACTTATAACTCAAGATTTCTAGATCTATGTGTAAAATGAACACTAGTCAAAGAGGTATACAACTGGTAGCAAAAATAGAGTGTAAACTTTAAGCACACGAGGCCATTAAATATCCATAATGAACCACAATAGCCAATGCACCAAAATATAAAATATTCACTCTACTCTGCATATTAACAAACCACACACATAAAAAAATTAATAAGAGGAGTGTTTAGGTGGTTTGGTGGAACCAACCAACTAGATCACACCCTCTGCACCTTACTTAAATCACAGAGTTGATATAAACATTAGATACACAAAAAAATAAGAAAACTAACTAGCATAAGAAGTCCTTATTAAAACCAATCAATCTCTGTTACATTAAGAAATAATATCAGATCCAATTGTTGGAAAAGGGGGGGCAACTCCAAAAACTTAATCCCACAACATAAGAGTGTAAAATGGAAATTTCTCTCTAGCCAGGCTTGGAGTCGTAACTCTACTTATATAAGTTTTTACATTACAAACTGAATACAAAATAAAATAGGTGAATATCCAATCAGTTTTCCATGAATGGAAGTATCATGTAACCATATTCCAAATAAATAAATGAAGATTTGGTGCATGAGGAACTAGAAAATTTATGTTTTCTTCAAATCAGGAAATTATTTGGAAATATGGAAAATTTTATTTTTTTTAACAAATCAACCTCAAAGAATCCTTCATATCTCACAAACCATAGCTAATTTTGGAAACCAACCCCCATATTACTCAATTTCCTATACTAGGAGAAAAACTCATGTCCCAAAATTTTGAAATTTGCCTTCATTTGCACACAAATCAAGGAGGAAGTTGGTTGTTTGAAAATTGCTATGAATTTGGGATCAAGTATTAATTATTTTCTTGAAATCCATCTGTATGACTTGGGAATGTTTTGACTCATGTGGGAGCATGAAAACATTATTTTGGAATTAAACCACATCTTAATTATCTCCAAGAAGTGCATTAATATGTCGAACCCCAAATGAGTGCATGAACCATACTTTGTGCAAGATCATGGCCAACGATTGGTGCACATAGCAATCAATTATTGATGCATGTATATCTTTGAGCGAAGTTTCATGTGCCTTCTTAAGAATCTAAAATAACACAAAAGCCATCGTTAATAACAATAATGATGTAATTCTTTTGGAAACAAGGGGATATGATAAATAATAAATGATTACGTTATCATGCTCCTAGTAGAAGGTAATATCCCAATAATAATGCAAAATGATAGTAATAATGATAGGGACTAGATAAAAATCATAGGTAATCAAAGGGAAAAAGGATGCATAAATGCAACAATTCTAGGATTTGACATAGATGGTGCAAAGAAAGAAACACCTAACATTAAGAAAATTTTAAGAAACTCCACAAATCTATATGTATCATAAATGGGAAAATCCTTCGTACACATGGGAAAACTTGAATTATATTCATCAATAATATAATAAGCACATATAAAGTTTTGGAGAATATTTCACTAAATTATAAATTGTTGTAAACTATTGGCTAATCCTTCACTAAATTATAAAATCTTGTAAAATATTTGTGAATCTTTCATTGAATTATAAAATATTATAAAATATGGATGAATCCTTCGTTAAGTCTTTACATCAAGTTATTTTTCTTTCTTAGACATTACTTCTCTAATAGAAAAATACTTATCCAATTCCTCTCCTTTAGATAAACGAGCACCTTTAGGATTTGGTGCCTCATCACCTTCTATAAGTATTTCAATTCTTTCTTGGCATGTGACTATTGTGGCAAATGTTGCATTTGTTTCTATAAATCATAACTCTAATAATGGTTGATCTATAGACACTTTCTTGAAATTACACAAAATGTAGAATAATATCAACCAAAAGATAAATGTGTAATGAAACCGACTTTGCTACATGATATATAAAAGGTAATAAAGGTGAAGTTAAAAAGTATAACCCATAAACAGAAATGTTCATTACTTAGTATAACATGCTACAAAATAAGCATTAATTTTGTAATTCAAGAATGATAATAAATTAAAGACTCTCTCATCCTCCGCTAACTACATGTAATGCTCTTTTATTATTTCCATCAAAATTATAATATCATTAAATGACTATTGTTCCAATGATAATATGTATCCTATTATGAACACATAGGAACCTAGAACATGGATCATTTTCCCCTTCACTTAGCTAAGTGTAAGATTTTCCAGCTTCCTAACAAGGAATAATTATTTCCAAAGGAAATATTAAATAAAAATAGTAGGTTCTACAAAGTGAAGATTCTTAGGTTATGCCACAAAGTGAACAAGAAAATAAAAAAATTGGGTTGAGCAATCAAATATATAAACCAAATAATAATTACTATGAAAAATATGAAGAATACCAAAAGAACAACCAAAACCATATATTATGTCTAAGAACATATGTTTCTCAAGTAAACATGAGAAAAAGATGAACAAAAAGCCTCTCATTCAATAAAGTATTTAACATTAAACCAACACTTTAAATAAATTAGAATTAGATGAAACCAATTTTGCCAAAACAATTGGTTCAATCAAATGACAAATGAGAAGTAAAATGTTTAAGGGACTAACACAATTTTTGACCAAAATAAACCCAAAATTTCAAACTTGTCAAAATGCTTCAAACTATTGGCCAAGATATCAGATCTAAACATTAAAGGAATTTCATCTACTTGAATGACTACATTTTTCGTGGAGAAAGGCTTCTTAGATTAGTTATTAAGCCGAGAAGCGCTCTCCAACTCAGTATGGTAGATGTGTTGTAATGTCCTATCATGTCCTCTTTAACATTAAATTAAATTAATTAATAACTAAAGTAAATTGTTAATCTATGGTTGGTGATTTTTGGATTGTAGATTTTAAATATAATATTTTAATATATAAATTTTTATTTTTAAAATATAGTATAATATCTTTTGCCCACAGGATCTTGATAGATGGTGATCGAGTGCTCTGTTAAGGCACTCCTTGATGTGAAGTCATGGGTTTAATTCCCTGCCCAATCAGGGTGACATATTGGGCATGTTGAAGATGTAGTCCTACCAAGCTTACAAAAAAAAATATAATATCTTTTGTTTTTTTACTGAAGTTACTCATCTTTTATATTTAAAATAAAAATCCTAGTTGTTACTCTCACTACAGAACATAGAATTTTGTTTTTTTTTAAAAGCAAGATGAGGCCTTCTACTTTCTAGACTCTAATGATCCAACCCTAACCCTAATAAGGGTCTACAATTTCACATTTGCAGACACAATATATACTAATTATCTTGTACTTAGTGTTTCATATCTCCACATTGTTGATTGAGGTGGAGACATAGGAAGGGAACATAGGTGTTTTTTTGCATTAGAGACACGATGGTTTGTTGAACAATTAAGGAATCAATTAGCCATAGTGGATCATATGAGAACGTCACCTTTGTTTCCTTTGGATGGGTTGCAAGTTTGGCAGGAACGGAAAACATGAGTTAATTGGAATCTGTTATGAAACCATCTCAAGAAAAGATAGAAAATATAGATCAACACCTTAAAATTCAGCCTCTTCGAGGGGGAAACCTCCTTTCCATTACATAAATGAACAATTCTTGGATGCTTCAAATGAAAAAACCTCCTTTCTATATATAGGAGTCTAAGGAGTCACAATATAACCCAGCCGACCTAATATAAAGCCACAAAAATAAATAGAGGGATTCTATGGGGCACAGTAATAAAAATATGGGGATAATAGGGGCACAACAATATTAATAAGGGATGCAACTACAATATTAATGGGTAATCACTAGTATTATAGGGACCCAACATGCCCCTCTCCTTCAAAAAAGTGTTGTCCTCAACGCTTGAGTAGTTTTGGATTCTTCTGTATAAAATTATCATCCTCCCATGTGGAATCTTCAGCGGATAAGTTCTTCCACTTGATAAGATACTCCGAAATTGATCGATTTCGTAGCCGTCGAGTTCTTGTTTTTATGAGTGCTTCCGGTTCCAAAATAATTTTTCCTTCCTCGTCAAGTTCTGGAAATATTGTTTGAACTGGGAGCTTGTCGCCTATAACCTTCTTTAAACATGAAATATGGAAAATTGGTTGCAATCGAGAAGCTGCAGGAAGCTCCAATTTGTATGCCATAGTACCAATATTTTGCAACACCTTGTACGGACCATAATACTTTGGCGATAATTTATTATCCTTTTTAGCTTGCTTGAGAGACATTTGCTTATATGGTTGTAGCCGTAGGAATACCCAATCACCTACATCAAACTTCTTTCGCTGCGATGTTGATCTGCTTGTTATTTCATTCTATTTTGTGCCAACACGAGGTTATCCTTTAAGAGTTGGAGGACTTGTTGTTGATGTTCGATGTGATGTTCCATTGCTTGAACCTTAGAATTTTCTCTTAA
This sequence comes from Pinus taeda, assembly GCA_000404065.3. Taxonomy (NCBI): domain Eukaryota; kingdom Viridiplantae; phylum Streptophyta; class Pinopsida; order Pinales; family Pinaceae; genus Pinus; species Pinus taeda. Next base: position 67,704 of record APFE031117866.1, read on the forward strand.
ATATGATGTGAAGGATGGTGGCTGATATCCATAAAGTGCCATAAATGGGGTCATTTTTGTTGTTGTATGGAAGGAAATGTTATACCACCATTCAGCCAGAGGCAACCATTTGACCCTTTGTGTCTATTTATCAGATACAAAGCAACGAAGATATCCTTCCAAACATTTGTTTACTATCTCAGATTACCCATCAGATTGAGGATGAAAAGATGAGCTATGAGCTAATTGAGTACCAAGACAAGAAAATAATTTTGTCCAAACATTTCCAGTGAAAATGGGATCTTTGTCACTTACAATAATCTTTGGGTTTCCATGTAGCTTCTGAATTGTTTCCATAAATGCAATAGAAACTGTACTAGCTTTAAATGGATGTGATAATGCACAAAAGTGTGCATATTTGGTAATTCTGTCAACTACCAACATGATGACACTCTTTCCCTCAGACTTGGGTAAAACTGTGATAAAATCCATTGAAACCTCCTCCCAATGTTGGCTTGGAATGGATAAAGGTTGTAATAGACCCGGCGTCTTAATTTTTTCAACTTTATTTTGTTGGAAAACCAAACATTCCGCCACAAATTTTTGAATATCCGATTTAAGGCCATCCTAAAAAAATTCCTTCTTAACCCTATGGTAAGTTTTTAAAAATCCTGAGTGCCCTCCTAAGGGAGAAGTGTGCAACTCCATAAGAATCTTTTGTTTTAGTTGGGAATTCTTACAGAGGTATAAGCGATCTTTGTACCATAACGAATCATTTTACCAGCTAAATGTATCAGACGTACTGGAATCTTGTTGTAACTTTCGAATAAGTGCGCACACTTCTTCGTCATTCTTCCATTCCTCCCTTGCTTCGTTTATCCAATCTGGTTGGATAATAGAAATGGCGCACAACAATGCTTCCACATCCTCATCCTTTCTTGAGAGTGCATCTGCCACCACATTTTGCTTCCCTTTTTTGTAGATGATTTCAAAGTCATAACCCAACATCTTTGTGACCCACTTTTGTTGCTCTTCAGAGGATAATCTTTGTTTCTAAAAAGTATTTAAGGCTATCATGATCCGTTTTTACCTTGAATTGTCTTCCCATTAGATAGGGTCGCCATTTCTTAAGTTCATGGAGTATTTCCAACATTTCCTTCTCATAAATAGCTTTGTGTAAAAACTTTCCCTTGATTGGACGACTTTCAAAAGCAATGGGTCTTTCATCTTGCATTAAAACAGCACCAATTCCATTCCTGAAGCATCACATTCCACAGTAAAGGTTTTTGTGAAGTCTGGTGTAGCTAAGATCGGTGCTTGGCACATTGCCTCTTTAAGATGTTCGAAGGCCTTTGTTGCTTCTAGA
>APFE031117866.1:71248-110822 GCA_000404065.3 Pinus taeda
TTTGTTTACGAGAGAAAAGCCATTGATACCATACAAACTGATTTGGTTCCAAATATAAAGTTGCAATACATACCTTTTCTGTGTTTTTCACATTATTGAAATTGAAAAATTGCTCCATCTATAATATCCATATTGTGGGATCCTTGCCATAAAACTTCCTCATATCGATTTTTGGAATATGGTGGGTCTTTGATCCCACATTAGAGTCTATTAAATCATGATTAACATTTCTTTTGTTCGCATCATGAGTTTCCTTTACTACCTTTTCACCATTAGTAAGTATTTCTTGTAGAAAATTTTTCAAAACTGTCTTCAAATCTGCCATGTATGTCTTCAAATCTGCCATGTCTCTCTTCAAATCCATCTTCAAATCATCCATCTTAGCTTCCATGCCCTTTATCTTAGATTCCACAGCATTTATCTTAGCTTCTATTAGCTTTTGTGAGAGTGACATTTGTTGCACTTGTTCTTGTAATTTTGATATATCATGTAGCATTTCTTCGTCTTCTTCATGAGTCATGCTAGAGCTTTCAAGTTGCTTACTAGGTGTTTGTATTTTCTTTCCTCGGGGCATCAATTACCGATAATAATGCTCTACTATGCCCTTTGAATTCCTTCAAAATAAATTTTCAAACCAATCTTAAGCAAAAATTTAAAAGAATCTACATATCTTTTTTCACTTTGTAGGAGCTTGATATTGCCTCTGATGTATCTTTGTACTTTCGGATCATCTAGTTCTGAAATTGTGGCGTGCAGTAAGTCTCTGTGTCCTCTTTCCAATGCCACCAGTATGATCCAAATTGGATTCTCTAAGGAAGAGTTATGCGCAATCTCCCACAGTGACCTGATTATAGACTAGTTCAGTAGAGCAAACTTGTATGACGTGCCACGAATCACTTTTTTGACCTTTGGCTCTGAAAAATATATACAAGAATCTACAGTCTGTCCTCTTTTTGTACCTTCTTACAAAATTTCAATCCGCTGCTCAAAGAGAAAGTTATGACGATTTTCCCCAGGTCCCTTGTTTGGAATGTAATTCAGGAGTCTGCAAAATGACCAACTTCCTCAGATCATATCTCTACAAATATAGCATGAAAAGCTCTGAAATTCGGACTTGAGGTTCAACACAATTTCTTCTCAAATGGTTTTTTTTTTAGCTTCTGAAACGTCGCAAAAATAAGTTATAACGACAATACCACGATGACCTATTTGGAGCAATGAAACCCTAGAATCCAGAGCTCTGATACCAAATGTTATGAAACCAGCTCAAGAAAAGATAGAAAAGATAGATTAATGCCTTAGAATTTAGCCTCTTCGAGGGGTCGACCTCCTTTACATTACATAAATGATCAATTCTTCGATCACTCAAATGACAAAACCTCCTTTCTATATATAGGAGTCTAAGGAGTCATAATATAACCCAACCGACCTAACAACAATAATATAAAGCCACAAAAATAACAATAGAGGGATTCTATGGGGCACAATAATAACAATATGGGGATAATAGGGGCACAACAATATTAATAAGGGATGCAACTACAATAGTAATGGGGTAATCACTAGTATTATAGGGACCCAACATTTTCTCCCCCTTCTTTGTTAGGATATTAACTCTTCCTTTTCCCATAATAGAGACTTTTCTATCAGTCCCTAATTCCATTTCAGGTTTCACACATTCATCTAGATTTGAAAACATTTCTATGTTCTCTGACATGTGTTTGCTACACCCTGAATCTAGATACCATATATCACTTTGTTTTTCTTGTGCTAGATTACAAGCTAAAAACATATTATCATGGTTCTGATTTTCCTTTGTGAAATTTACACTTGGTTTGTAACTAATGTCATATTGCTTCTTTCTACATTCATTTTCATAATGACAATACTTCTTACAGTAATGACATTGAACTTGAGATTTATCATACCTCTAACGTTGTGCTTGATTTTGGCTTGGGCCTTGACTTGGATTTTTATTGCTGCCCCTTCCACTTGAGTTTGAAGTGCTACTTCTTCCACCTCTATGTGGGCTTCTTCCACTTCCTCTAGCATATGATCTTCCTCTGCCTCTACCTTGACCAAATGAAACTTGTGTCTTGAAGGCATGGTCCAATGAGGAGCTTTTTACTCTATCCAATCTATGTTCATGAGAAATCAGTGATGCATGAAGCTCATCCACTCAAAACTGTGAGATATCCTTTATCTCTTCTATGGCCACAATAATGGCATCAAACCTTGCTGGAAAACTTCTCAAAACTTTCTCAGCTATTCTCCTTTCTTCAATTGTCTCACCATGATACCTGATTTGAGTAACCAACCCAATTACATGTGTAAAAAATGAGTCCACATTCTCAAACTCTTTCATACAAAGTGCTTCAAAGTCTCTTCTCAACATTTGCAACTTTGTTGTCTTGACTTTTGCTATGCCTTGGTAGGCTGTCTGGAGGGTGTCCCATGCTTTCTTGGACTTCGTTGTTGTTGCAACCCTTGGGAAAACACTTTCATGCACTGCTTGAAAATTGTAGAAGAGGGCTTTTGCATCCTTCTTCCTGTTGCCCCTCAACAAATCCCTTTCTGCTTGAGGCAAGACATTGTATGCTACTGCATCTGTTGGTTCTTGAAAACTATTCTCCACCAAATCCCAAATGTCTTGAGAAGAAAACAAAGCCTTCATTGTAATAGTCGAATAATCATAATTTTTTCCATTAAACTGAGGTATCTAAGGATTATTGAAGATTGTGCTTGATGTTACCATTTATAAGTGAGAAAAAAAAAACTTTCTACCTACTGGTATATATGCTAAAAAATAATCTGCCCTCAAAACATTTTTTTTTACTCCTAGTAAAAACACTTGTTTTTACATTAACAAAGTTTAACGTGCTCTGATACCATGTTAGAAAAAAATTTGTAGGGGAAGAGGAGAGGAGTTTGGCTCCGAATTCAATTGTGGAAAGGTAAGTCTTACGTTGTGGGAAGGATATCACAATTACACAGAGGCTTAAATAATACACATGAAATAACTCACGCAAAACAGAGTAGAAAAAAAAAGGTTGCGGTAAATTTAGTCATGAAGGTTTAAGACCACATCACAACATAACATACTTTGTATTATGTTCAAAACATAGGAAAATACATTCGCGTGATAAACAAAGGTTGCAACTCCAAGTGAAAACACAAAAGACTTACTGTGATTTACGCATCACTGTGGTTGTGGAGTAAATGTCTGTAAAACTTCGTAAAACTGGTTTTCACACACCCACCAATATTTCCTCCACGGATTTCTCCTCACTACCTTAGAGAATTTCACCCTCTCTCGCTCTCTAACTTGAAAATTATTTTTACATTCATATTTATCCCAACATACAAATTTTACATTAATACATGACAAAGAAAACATTAATACACAACATGGGAAATTTTACATAATAAATGGTTTTCTAAACTTGTAGGTGTTGTGGAGTGTGGACAACAGTCACGAAGTAAATGTTTACCCATACTTCTGGTCTGAATTTAGTCCTTTCGCCTGCAAACAAAAAAGCAACCCTGCAATAGTTGACTGCAATAGTTGACTGGGAAAGCATAGTGTTTATTAGTGTTTCTTAAGGCGGTGGTTGGGATTATTATTTCCAGCAATCATTATTTGAGACTGCTACGGATTTTATTTTGGGAACCTATAAGATCAAAAGTTAGGTTTTTCTTGTGATCTAAAATGTCCATGACCTAGTTGAACACACAAAGAAAATAAAATAAACCAGACTATTATACCTTTCAAGATTGTTCAATCGGGAGAAGATAATATCATATTTTTTTTGAAATTTTACTAGTTTTAGTTTAGACTTGAAAGAAGCGCATCAATGCAGGGAACCAGTAGAACTAGAAAGTCATGGTCAGTATTTGGAGTGAGGTTTCATTGCCCATGGAATAAGGATGAGAGTTTTGCAACCTGCACAAAGACATTTTCTGAAAAACTATAGCACATGGTAGAAACAAAGGCACATGTTTATAGACACACTTCATGCATAGATATTGTCTAAGAATTCTATGAAAAATCACAGCAAATGACATAACAAAATTATGTTTTTGTAGGCACACATTATACTTGGGTATTTTTTATTATCCCCAAAAACATGGCACCAGTCGCGCACTTAGTGGCATCACTTCCTATTGAGCATTGTTCACGTCCTTTTGCATTGTGCATGTATGGCTCATGTGACAGTGCATGCCTCGATGTTAAAATGATATATATTATGCCATTCAGGGTTGGAATTTGGAAACATGGTTTCCTTTCTTCTCGTCATCCCATCACAACAATATTGGAATCTAGAAATAGGTTCTCCTTTGAATTTGTAGTTTTTTTTTATTGTTTTGTAATTTTTTTTTCTCTCAGTATCTTTCTTTCTTTCTTCTTCTTATTTTTTTTTTGGTAAAAATAGATTATTCATATAAATTGTTATTATTAGTTACTACTTTGCCACTTGGAAAATGTAATTAATAGTATAGATTCACAATTTTAATATTACTAAATACTATTTATTATTTGAGATTTAGATAAACTGAAATTGATTTTAACAAAGAAAATTAACTCTATACTAATGAACATGTATATAACATTAACATAAAGGAGATTATTCTACAAGTGTCGCATTTTGAAAAATATTTTTTTTAGTAAAGTGGGTGTAACAGAAAAGGCTAACGAATAGAATCACTAAAAGAATGAGAAATGGATAAAAGTAAATGAAAAACACAAAACAATGTAACAGTTTATCACCTCAAAATGCAAAAACCAAAAAATAACAAAAAAACAAGAAAAACCTTGGTATTGCGATGTTATGCACTTTAAAAGAATGTGCATAGCAATTATCATGGCTGACCCAAGGCCAACCATGGTCTACTAGTTAACATTTGTCAAGCATAGGAAACCATTATCAAACATTACTATCATTCAACCACATATTCACCATATATAACCATATTCAACCATAGTCAACTAATGTCAACCTTGGGCAAAATGACCAATCATCATCATCTTGTTCAGACATGTTCAAGTTTGGCAGCAACACTGTATCATGATCAACTATGCTAAACATGACAATCTATAGTCAACCATGTCTAGCCATGGTTTGTGATTTTCAACTATGCTTAACATGGTGAACCATGGTAAACCACATTCAATAATAGGAAACATGTTTAACCACAGAAAACCATAGTTAATGAAAGTCTATCATAGAAAATTTTAGTTTAAATTGGATGTAATACTATTCATGGATTGTATTCAACCATACAGTAACAACCCTATTCAATTATATCCACCGTTAGTCAACCATATGTTGATCGTAGTCAGGCATAGTTGAACAAGCTGAACCATGGTCAAACTTTGACATCACATTTTACCATGAGAAAACTTGTTCTTTTTTGAAATCACATTTGAGGTCTAAAATGGGCCTCCTACGAAAATTATAAAATAATAGTGGAAATAATAAAATAATATTTGATTACATCATTAAATATTAGGGGGAAAAAAGAAAAATGTATTTTTCAACTTGTATTTTCAACTTATCTCCATATTGGTTTACTTAAATTTTGAGCAGAAATACTGGTTGGATGCAAAATTTTATTCCTCATCCAAGGATTACCCATGTTGCATACTTTCGATGGACCCTACTACATGAAAAATGAGAAATACATGAAAAATGTGATTGCAATCACATTTTTTCATCTATTTCTCATTTTTTGTGTAGTAGGGTCACCTAAAAGTATGCAGCATGGGTACTCCTTGGATGAGGAAATAAATTTTGCATCCAAAGAGTACTCTCACTCGAAATTTGAGTAAAACCTTATGGAGATAAGTTCAAAATATGAGTGAAAAAGTAGTTTTATTATTTTATTATTTTTTAATATTTTTACTTTTTTACTCCAAAAATGGTGAATCATACCCATGGTTGACATCTTCATCTTGAATCTTATTGTTTCTTATAAATTTTATTTTGGTTGTACATTTTTCTTAGGAAACCCATTTTAGACCTCAAAATTCCCCTAATGGATGGCTAGGGCATTGACTATACACAAATATCAAGGAGTGACCTTGACATGATCTACCATTGACATCCGTAACACTAAACATCAAGGTTTGACCCCTTCATAGCAATGGCACACACTACTGCTCTAAAAGGAATGTGGATAACACCATCGTTCTCCTTTGAACGTTATGAAAAGATGAAGGATATTTCTTATGTCTCACTATGAAATAAAAAGGAGGCACGCTTACATGCTTTGTCGCTCCCATAATTACAATACCCAACCTCACCCCTACCATGTGTGGACACATCATCCTAGATTCTTCAATATTGTAATTGTAATTCTATACATGAAATATTTTCCCTTGTCTATGATTCCACATATAATAGCATTTGGTGACGTGACTAAGAAAATGAAATTTACTCTATTATCTATTTTGTAGAAAATAGAAAAACCTAACTTATTACAAATTAAATATTAAACATATTTTACCTTATATATTTTGCACATTTTTCTCTTCACTTTCTTCTTTCAGCGTTTTCTTTGCCTAGTTTCGGGAGTATGTTAGTTAATATTTTTACATGAATATTATGTCCCTAATATTCAAGGATTGGGGAATGCCCATAAATGGAGTTCCATGTGTCACATGATTATGGAGCATAAGCCATCTATTATTTTAATCTAGGAAACTATGATTATTGTTGATAAGGATTGCAAATACTTTTTGACATTATGTCCAAGGTGGCAGTTATGCTTGATTGATGCCCTGCGTCTCTCAAGGGGTCTAGCTACTTTATGGGATCCTCGTCATGGAAACTTTTAGGGGCATATTCGTGGGTTGACTAATTTTCCATGACTTTTCCAAAAAAAAGATTCGCCAATTTCCATTTTTTCTAAAAGTGATTCACCCAAATTTTACAATATAAAATTATTTTACCTTAAAAATCCCAACATTATATAGAGACTATATATAAAATCATTATAAATTTGAATAATTTTACAAATATATCAATAAACATTTTATAGTTTTCATATTAGGGACTAGTGAGATCCGCCAATGTTTTTAACCTTCAAGATGTTTTCTGTCCTTAAAATTTTCCCTGATCCTCGTATAGTAATTTTTTTTTACTTTCAAATCTTTTGCAAGAATATTACTAATGGGATATGCGTGGGGGTAAAAGCTTAGCTTTCACATTCTAAATGAACATGGTCCCTATGAAACCAAATTGTAATTTTGGAATAGGATGGATAATTTTGGGTTGCTGAAGATTGGATCTCTTATAATGGTAGAGTACTTAAATTTTACAATCTCTGTAGAAGAGATATGGGGGTCACAATGTAAAGTAGATCAATTAGGTGGTTATTTTAAGAAGCTTATTGGGCAAAACCACTTAGTGGATATTCTTCTAGTTCCTTCTATTCCTAATTGGAGGAATGGATGCACTGGTCTAGATGGGATTGTAAGAGATTAGACAAATTCATTTTTCATGAGAACTTATTGGAGTAGCTTGGTTTGATGTGTACTTGGGTCAACTCATCGATGATGCTTGATCATTCTCCAATATTTTTACAATGGTTTTGTGATTGTATTTGGAAGGATCTCCCTTTTAAATTTAATCATTCATGGTTAAAAGACCATAACTTCGAGAACCCGGTAAGGGATATTTGGATCTAAAGAAGGTGGTCAAATGATGGGAAATATATAAAAGGTGTAAGAATAAAAATGAACTAGAAGAGATAGATTGAGAGCTAGAGTTGATATCTGACCCATCTAATCCTAGATATTTTTCTGATGCTTAGGAACAAATGATCTTGAATATGGGATCTTGTGAGAGATTGATATTAAAAATTAAAGAAAAGGAATGGAGGCTCAAGAGTCGCATTATTTGGATTACATGGGGGGATAAAAATACATTTTATTTTCATAATTTTGCCTCTCAAAGAACGAAAGAGAATACAATTTGGGACCTCGAGGATGGAGCGATAGGAAAATATTTAAACTAAGGAATCTTCATAAGGAGCTTATAAGATATCTTAGGAATCTATTTAAATTTAGGGAAGGGGTGTACATTGACACTCAATTGGGGGTCATTTCTTCATATCCACAAATGTTTAATGCAAAGGATAATGAGGTTATTAGGCTGTAGATCACATTTGATGAAGTGATATCTATGTTAAAGTCTTTCACCAGGGATAAAAGCCTAGGGCTAGATTGGTGGATCGTGGAATTATTCCTTCATTTTAAGAATATTATGGAGCCATATATGTTACTCTTAGCTAAAAAATCAAGGGCTTCTAGTAAAATCACAAGTGCTATAAATTTTTCTTTTATTACTTTCATTCCAAAATTTTCAAAGGCTTCTTTCTTGAAGGATTATCAACATATTTCTCTATGCAATATTGTTTATAAGATGGTTTTGAAGGTCATTGAAATAGGGTTGAAGGATGATCCGTCTAAATTCATTACCTCTGAATAATTTTGATTTTAAAGAATCAACAGAACCAATATGTTGTTGTTATTGCACAAGAATGCACGCATTCCCTTAAGGTTAAAAAAGGAGGCATTGATGTTGAAACTAGACTTGATTAAAGCATAAAGTTATGTGGATTGGGTCTTTCCAATGATGGTATTACACAAAATTGGGCTTTTTGTTAGGGTGGTTGATTGGATTATGGATTATATTACATCAGTCAACTATGCGGTCTTGATAAATGGTGTTCCTTGAGATTTCTTTAAGGGATCAAGGGGGTTGTTGTAGGGATTCTCTTTATCCCACTTATTATTTATGTTGGTTATTGATGGTCTAAGAAGATTGATTATGGAGGCACATAATAGGGGATCTTTTCTGTGCTTTGATATTTCAAAAAATATTTTCGTAACTCACCTTATGTTTGCGGATGATGTTCCTTTTTTGGTAAGGTATCCACATTGGAATGGAGATATCTTCATCTGATCATCTCCAAATTTGTTGATGCAACAAGTCTTTTTATGAGAAAAACAAAATCAATCCTTATTGAGGTGTTTATTGACCAGGTTACTATTTCAAATATTATTGGCATATTTGTCATAGAGGTGGTTGAGATGGACAAACACTTCAAATATATTGGTTTCCACTTGAAACCAAAGAACTATGGTTTTAGATATTGGTGTTGGTTGATTCATAATTTTGAAAGAAGACTGGATATTTGGTCATTAAAGTGGCTTACTCTCAGGGGAAGGTTGATTTTAATTCAGTCTGCCTTGCATAATATTTCAGCATATTGAATGCACCTCTATTTGATGCTCAAAACTATCATCAAGTAGATAAACTCCATAATCACAAACTTTATTTGATTGGGTTCAAATGTGAAAACAAGATTTGAATTGGAGGATGCTCTATGGAGAAGGATGATGGAGATTTGGGATTAAAGAATATTGAAAATTTTGGATGGCCTTCGGCGGTTAAGAGTTTTTGGTGTGCTCTATTTGGTACAAGTATTTGGAAACATATGATAAAGGAAAAATAGATAAGAAAACAATCAATACAGGAGTGGATTAAATTTGGGGCTCGTGCTCCTAACATTGTCTAAGATGTATGAAATAATTTCATGGAGGTCAAACATTGGTTGTTTGGAAACATGAGGTGTGAGATTGGCCTCGGCCCTATAAGGGGTTTTCAAGATAATCACACATTTCCATTATCTCTCATTAGGTACATTTGACAAGGGTATTTATTCTTTGAATCAAATTTAGGTTGTCAATGATCCTACATAAAGTTATCCAATTTGGATATGCTCTAGATATTAGCATTTATTTAAGAAATTTGCAGAGATATGGGAGAAATATCGTGGGTTTCTTTAATGGGGTTGCTAATAAAAATGCATGCGATAGCCAGGCACATATTGTCATATGTCCTCGTCATTTTTATCATTTCTATTGCAACAATGATACATGGACAAACATCGAAGCTGAGATCATTTCCCTTTGGGGTTTTTTATTTTGTGCAAAATGGTTATCCATTGAGACATTGGATGTCTTTGGCTATTCAAAAGTGGATATAGATTAGGTAAATGAAAAGTCTTCATTTGATCCTTCAATGCTTTTTAACTGGATGAACAAGATTAAGATGTTGATATGACATTTTAGTGGGGTGAACTTCACTCATATATACAGGGAACAAAATTGTATTGCAAATGCTCTCTCAAATATGTGGCATAGCTATCAAATATAGGAGATCAATTCTTATGCATATAGTAATGGTAAAGTGGAAAGGACCAAAAAAATCTTGTTTACATGAGTTTTCCACATGAAGATGTTGCCCTACATGTTTCCCTTGTTTATTTTTAGTCATATACTTTTGGTGTTGGTTATTTCTTAAAAGCCTAAAATTTTGATAAAGCACTAGCACTTCCCTAGATGTATGCAACAACCAGCAAGCCACATATATCACGAACTCATAGTTCAACCTAGGACTGAGACATTAGGAGACAACAGAGACTGAAGCGGGGATCTCAAACTCCAACGGGACACCTGTCCCTCTAGCTTTACTATGACATGCCACATCCTAGAGGACATGAACCCTAATGGATAAGATGGAAAACCACCATCCTACCACTCAAGCTAAGCACCCATTGACTTGGTGCTAGTTATTTTCATACTCAATTTTGTAAAGCCCATAAAGACATATATAAAAGCACGTGTTTTCTTCTCTAGTATTTTAGTGATGAGGTTAGAGATGGTGATAAATAAATTTGATGCTAGAGATGGTGATAAATAAATTTGATGTATTTTAGTGATAAGGTTAGAGATGGTGATAAATAAATTTAATGTCATATGTAAATGACTTCTTGTTTTTTTCTTTATTATAAATAAAATAAAATAAATAAAATAAATAAAAAAATAAAAAATAAATTCCAATATAGGAAGTTAAAAAGAAGCCTATTTGTGTGTTTATTATGTTCCTTGAGGTTAAGATGGCTTATGGTTTATAGGAAAGGTAATTCAAATGTTTGGATGATCAAATCTTGTACAACAATGAGGGTGTATATACTTGGATAGGAGATACTTGTAACTTGAGTCGCATCAATAATAAAGGTTTTCGGGCAACTTGCTTGCCTCTCGGGAAGGTGATTTCGACTGCGAATTGTCTTTACGTAAATCCTACGAAAACCTTTTTATCAAACGAAGCGAAGGAGAAAACATAAAAACAAAATACCATCGAGTTTGTTACGAGCTTTGACCTCATGTGAAATCTGCATCTCCTGTCATCCATCAACGGGCATCCACCTCTAAATATTCTTATCAATCAACGCGCCTTTCAACCATAAAAAGTCGGGGAAGAAGGATAGATATAAGCAGGTCACTCTGCTTTTCTTTTCTTTTCTTTTCTGTGATGGCTGCCTCTTCACAAGTTTGTCATAATAAGAGAGCAAGAGATGAGTATTGGAATGGTGGAATAGCTTTGCCAGATGCGAAAAAAAAATCAAAAGTGGACGGTTGGTCCATGAAAGTTATCTCACGGCCTTGTTGGAGAAATCGATAATTCGGATGCTAATCCTAAAGAAACTCATGCTGTGATTCAGGTCCAGGACGAGAGGTTGAACGGGGTTATGAAATTTGCTGAAGATGAACGTGGATTTATCGGGCGAGCCCCTGCAATTGACGAGGAGGGCGGTGTTGAGTTGGGTTCAATGCAACACGGTGAATTAAGTGACAGTTATTCTGAAGCGAACTCGGTTTCTGATACACTAGGAGACGTTCACTCACTGATACACTAGGAGACATTCACTGAGAAGGAAATTTCACATACTACGTGGATGTTGTGGCAGAGCTCGGTTTCTTTCCATACAATATCGCTGGCGAACTTGGCGTCACCTTGAACCTTTTCGGTGGGATCAACAGCCAATACATATTCGGATACCGTGTATGTTTATGCTGAAACTCCCATGAATTAAATCCCATGCTTATTACGCATTCAGTTGTAGTTTTGGTTTAAAGTTGATTTATTTTTACCTTATTTTAACTATTTATAAATTATCTTGCAATCTATAATAACAAATAAACTGTTTTTCCATCAACATTGTCAATAAATTTAAAATTGCAATAATTGAATTGAGATTTTAATATAACTAGCATTTGCACACGCCGTAAGGCATAAAGTGCGGAAATCCATTATCCATGTAGTGTATGCATTATTCAACAAGGTGGATCTCTCTAAATTTGTTGCAAACATTTATGTTGTTGCATTGCTAATTTATTTAGAATCTACTACTACCTCCTCTTCTTGGAATATTAAATTTCTGATCACCCCATGATGACAATCCCTCTAATTATTGGCATCACAATTTTTTCCACTTTAGCGGCTTTACCTTCAACCTAAAGAAACATGAATTTGAGTCACTCAATTAAAAAGAAATTGCTAAATTGCTATTTATTAGGTTTTGAGTAAAAACAATTAATAACTCATATTTACAATACTTTAAGTATTTACAACCTTTTAAGTCTTGTATTTATAACTCATATTTATAACCCTTTAAAATGAAACTAGCTATCTATATTTTTATTAATAATAAAAAGAATCTTCTTTATAAAACTGACACTCACATGCTACTCCTATATATTTATCTTATATTTAATATTCAGTGTCCATCAATTGAATGACAAGATGAAAGCTCAACTTAATTGCACATTTCTGAACTCCTTTGTGGGAATTCATGTCCCATTAATTTAATGGCAAATTGAAGTTTCAAATACAGTACACATTTTATACCAAATTCGGAGAGTTCATGAACAAACTTTCAAGGTTTTAATGGATCTAGGTCATTTGTATTTTCTCTCATGCTCTGGGTCGTTTGTATTTTCTCTGATTTTGACTATACTAGCAATTGTCCCAAAAGGTACAAACCTTAATGTCCTTTTAATGATCAAGCCTTATGTGAAAACAATCATATTGATCCACTAGTGTACATTGATTTGTTACATTTGTCTTGGTCTATAATAGTGGTGTAACAAATATGCATTGAAATCCTAGAATTTTAAGCATATAACCCATTAAAACGGGACTTAAAAGTTTAATTGGTAATTATTTATTCAGTAATTTGTACATTGTTAATTGTAATTTCTCTTGAAAACCAATGTTTATATCAAAATTTTAAAAATCAACACTCACTTCTCCCGAAGTCCGGTGTTTCTTTATTTGATCGTGGTACTCAAGATTGCCTTTCTCCAAAGTATCAAATGTGAAGATGATATCTTATGTGTTTCCGCTTTCTCAGTAGGTTCATGTGATTATTATTATTTTTGGTGTTAATGTTTATGTTTTTTTTATGTCCATCCATTATTTATTATCTAAACATTGATGTTTGAAAATCCGTAAGTGGCTAGTGTGTAAATTGCAAGGTATGTTGAGAATTTGGTTATCTAGTAAGCTTAGAGTCATTCTTGAGTCATTATCTTTACCATCTAAGGAAGAAGAAGAAGAAGAAAAGCCTATTGAATTAAAAAATAACCCTAAAAAGTATTAGGATCCATGGGTCATTTTTTGCATCATGTAGCAAGATAACATGGCTAATTGTTTATGCCACATGAAGAATTAGCCTTTGCCAATATTTAGGCTTATAACTAGGTGATTTTTTCTACTAATATTCTTATACCAATTTACCATGATAATTCTCTTTTAAATTAAAACGTTGTTTGCAGGCTATCGCGGGAGCCGAGCGTTTGCTCCCTGAAAATATACCTTCAAGGTTCCTTTGGTGGATAGCAAAGCTACTATACTTGACATTGGCAGTATCCAGTAGTTTTTCTAGCCCAAAATCTGCTATGCATGGCTCCATGTCAAAGCCCAGAAGGATGTTGGTTGGCTTAATATTTGCATGAACAAACTTCCTTCCATGTAAATAAGCCAGGCCTCTGGCTACTCCCTTTGCAATTTTAATCTTGGCCAACCATGGCAGATGAAAGGGAGAGTCTGATGACCATCCTGCGAGATTAGAGAGATATAGTGTTAGTCAAAGGATCTGAAAAGGATAGGCCACTAAGAACCTTAGAAGTTGAACAAGATGATCAAGATTAGCATGCAACAAGAGGAGAATAACAATTCAAAACCTACATGATAATGGACTCCCTTTTGCAATGATTACAGAGAACTGGATTTGGTTATCCAGAATGTTGACATTGAAAAGGAATTAATACTCTTTGATAATCAAGGAAAGCATTATACTCGACCTGAGGGAACTCAGTGGGCAAAATTATCAATAACTAGTTATAGCAAAATACAAAGAACTCAGTGAACAAAATGACAAATATCCAATTTGAATTAACCACAGAGAACGTGGTGATAAAAAAGATAAATATCCATCTTAAAGATAAAAGATAAATGAAATAAACTACAACATATCCTTGAAACAAAACAGAAGGGTTGATATATATTCTAAAGAAGGGAAAACATGGATAGACTCTGCAGAATCGAGTAATATGGTATAATGGACCTGTTCAATATATAACAACATAAACATTCCATAGAAATTGATATAAATACTGCAACCAATTGTTCTCCAGCTAAGTAAGAAGATGTTATGTAGAATAAGATACAAATACAAGCACAGGGTCACTTGTATTATTTCATGGTCTTCCTAAGAAGGCTTATGAAGGAAGTTGTGTAGTATTCTCATGGTTTTGATAAATTATAATTTGTTGCTGAGATGAACATGTATATATAAATATTCTAACCTGAAAAAGGAGCAGTTTCTTCTTTGTATATGCAAACTATAGATGAACTAATAAATCTAATTTTCAATATTGATTTGCATCAATTTCTTTTGGTCCAACCAGCAATTAAAATCCATCCCCTGCCACTGAAACAATAATACACCATATATCACCTTCCCATTAGGACTGAGAATGAGCTGCAAGTAGACTGTGAGAACGCGGATGCCTCATAAGCATGGAGTTAAGTTTGATCCCTAAGTTTTTCCACAATCCTCAACTGTAGAAATATTGAAATTTTTAAGAAGACTCTGGAGATTTCATAAGCAACTGAGTTGACAACAGAGTTTGTCTGAGTCCCAATCATAGAGGTGTCTATATCAGTTATGTCAATGTCTAAGTAGAGCTGTTGAATATGGAATGTGGGTGTAAGTCCTCATCTCTGTCCAACTTATGTCAAAGCAATGATGCTACATAGGAAGAAAGAATTGGTTAATCGGTTGTGGATGATGGCATTTTTTCTAGAAAATGCAATACCTCCTTCATTGATGGGCTCTTTTGAGGGGAAGCAGAAGCACAATTCGAGGCAATGCGAATCTACATTTTTGACAAAGAAAAATCAATAGAAGTCAAAAGCAATTATGGATCCAGAATTGAATCTCAACATAGAGGTGTGCCTTACTGTCTAGGATGTATGAGTGGATATCACAATGAGACTTTTCAGAACATTAGATACCTCAGTGTCAGACAAGGGATGAACAAAGAGGAATCCCAAATAAAATGGAGACTTCTGACTTATTTTAAGTTTGATACATTATAGGCGCTAAATGCTTTTTCTAACCCTAGCATTGCTTCTGATCCTAAAAGAATTCCACAATGTTCTGATTTTTATTGAGAGCTGAGAAAGTGTTAAAACATGGGTACAAACTCATAACGTTAAAGAGGAGTATACTCTGAATATAAGATTTATTCCACATGTCTATCTAGTCTTGTCAGCAAATCTAAAATAATTGATCTTACCATTGGTTTGGGAGCCTATAATACAATTGGATGGCTATGAACTCAATTACATCTCAGAAAACATGGGAAGACAATCATATGGGTGGAAATGATAAACTTAGATAAAGTTGAAAAAAGTGAATGCCTGGTCCAGTTGAAGCAACCTCTTCAACACTTGATGTAGCCCATGAAGAAAGCGTCTACAACAAATATGTCCAAGCCTCAATTTTAATCAACACAACAAACTATTTCAACATCCAAAATCATTATAATTTCTTAAATCCTTAATAGATAGAAGGAAATTAAAACATTCAGAAGATCGATCCCACAAAGAGAAGAACGATACCCAAACCATTATAGTTCCAACAGCTCTTGCCGTAACATACTCTCTTGTAAAAGATGATGGATTCACTTTCAGGAAATATATGCATCAAAATAGGATGTTAACTGCAATACAATAATCTAATGCATACCTTCGGGATGAGCCATCTTTTGCATGGCAGTTGAAGCAATGATAATAGGCATTGATATCTTGAATCCCAACAAAGTGGTACTCAGATCCACCTTTGTTACATCAACCAATATATAGGGACGGAACCTGATACATACAACATCAACCAAAATCTTTGTAATAATGTCAATTCCCCTGATGCTTGTAATGAAAGAGGTGCCATAATGTTCAAAAGTTTGGCCCAAGACAAGGTGACTAAAATTGAAAATTATAGCTATTCAATGTTTATCTAATCTGAATGCAGTCATGAAGTTGGTGAAAAAATAGATACGGGAGTTGAAGGTACATCTTTTTGAATTGACTATGTATTAGCTGAAGGTACAGAAGCTAAATAGGGGAGATTGTGGAATCCATAAGAAACTCATAATATGCAAGCAATTGAAGGGCTGTCTTTGTGAAAAAAATAAAAAACAACCATGCAACAACAAATTGAACCATTTCACATCCTGCTCACAAACTCAAACAAAACAATTTTTAGACCCATGCCTTCTGTTAGTGGATATCACAATGAGACTTTTCAGAACATTAGATACCTCAATGTCAGACAAGGGATGAACAAAGAGGAATCCTTGCTAAAATGGAGACTTCTAACTTATTTTAAGTTTGATACATTATAGGTGCTAAATGCTTTTTCTAACCCTAGCGTCGCTTCTAATCCTAAAAGAATTCCACAATGTTCTGATTTTTATTGAGAGCTGAGAAAGTGTTAAAACATGGGTACAAACTCATAACATTAAAGAGGAGTATACTCTGAATATAAGATTTATCCCACATGTCTACCTAGTCCTATCAGCAAATCTAAAATAGAGTGAATTTTCACTACCTATTTCTAATGTTAGACTTCCTCCGCCCAAGTTGAGGTGTGTCCACAGTCAATGCAATTGCCTTAAAACCAGCCCTCTCCGCTCTTCTAACAAGTTGTGCAACAACATTCCTATTCTTGTAAACCTGCCAGCAATGACATCTAAATTTTAACACCACTCATACATCCACATTTAGTAAACCCGATGCAATATAACTGATCTTACCATTGGTTTAGGAGCCTATAATACAATTGGATGGATATGAACTCAATTACATCTCATAAAACATGGGAAGACAATCATATGGGTGGAAATGATAAACTTACATAAAGTTGAAAAAGCGAATGTCTGTTCCAGTTGAAGCAACCTCTTCAACACTTGATGTAGCCCATGAAGAAAGCGTCTACAACAAATATGTCCAAGCCTCAATTTTTATCAACACAGCAAACTATTTCAAAATCCAAAATCATTATAATTTCTTAAATCCTTAATAGCCAGAAGGAAATTAAAACATTCAGAAGATGGATCCCACAAAGAGAAGACCGATGTCCAAACATTAAACATTGATGTCAATTTCTTAAACACGAGAGAAGGCATCTTGTAAGCAATTAAATAATATAAGCTGCAATAGAAGTATAGTTTGGACCTTAAAGATACTCACATTTGCAAAAGCCCTGCTCAACTTCATTAGCAAGTTAACAAGTGCATGACTTTGAGCAAGCTGCTTTCCAACACAATAAAAACCTTTGGTGGATGTTGTTACAGTCACCAACTTTCCATTGCAAAGCTTCACCTCAGGGGAAATGGCATGAAAAATATAAGAAATCTACAGAAGAAACAATTCAGTTCCTAGCCATTATGGAGGTGAAGCTCAAAATTAGTGCAGGATTAGAGAAGCAGTGCTCACGTCTATAGAAATTTGCAAAAGCCCTTCTTAACTACTGTAGCAAGTTGACAAGTGCATGACTTTAAACAAGCTGCTTTCCAACACTATAAAAACCTTTGGTGGATGTTGTTACAGTCACCAACTTTCCATTGCAAAGCTTCACCTGTATATCAGGGGAAATGGCATGACAAATATAAGAAATCTAGAGAAAAAACAATTCAGTTCCTAGCCATTATGGAGGTGAAGCTCAAAATTAGTGCAGGATTGGATAAGAAGCGCTCATGTCCATAGGAAAAAAATCTCCAGGACGTTTGTCTTCAACAGATTGCCTTCTGGACTTCCTTATGACTGTACATCCCAATGTCATTAGTTACTAAAATACTATTCGTAATTCACTTTTTTTTCCCTTCAAAGTTCTAACTCATAAGATCCAAAGAAAATCAACAAATTAAATTTGGCAATGTGCACATTGTTTGCCATGCTTCACAGTTCAAAATTTTCTGGAATCTTTGCATTACTATCAAATAAAGAAGCATAGTTTGATGGCTTGAAGAGTACATGGAAAATCTTTTAACATCATATCCATATTTGTATGGGATATATGCATTCTGGTAATATTTCTATTATACACAAGATTGAAAAATACTACTTTCAAATTATAAAAAATTGCAGGGAATGGTATACGAACATTGGATAGGAGGCAAGAGATGTCAGAACGAGAAGAATTCATAGAACTGGCCAAGTTTAGATCCCCAAGTGGATGCTTCTATAATATTCTCTTCCAACTTTTCTGTAGGTCCTACCATACCCAAAACATAACTAGACAAGAATGGAGATGAGGTATTAGTAATTACATTTCCCTTCAAATCTGCACCAATCAAGCATGTAACGAATTTTGTTTGTACGTCCCTCTTGATGGCATACATGCTATGAACAAGGATGAAAAATGTATTCAGCAGCACCTAACTACTAGCAGCATTAGTTCTCGTATGGTGTATGCCCATATTGTTGCCCTAATGCAGCCTTTGAACTAACATTCAGCCAGGAAAACAGTCCCACAATCTATCTCATGAACTTTTGTTTATAAATAATGGGATAAGGTTGGCTACCTTTCGATGGAAGTTTTGAGAAATTTTCACTCATAAACAATCCATCTCATTCTCATAGCAAAAATCAATCAAATTTGATGGGAACGCTCTTAGGCCGGGAATGTGCCCTTTCATCTCAAGTTTCTTGGACACATTGCTAGACAACACTACAATAAACTGGTGCAGAATCAGGAAAGATCAACAAGTTTACACAGATGGATGCATGAACAGCTTGTAAGCAGGCCTCTAACTGTCCCTCGACTCCAGGTCATGAATAGGTATGACAATCATGTAAGAAAGGTTCACAGAGAGTCCTTAAATTAACACAGCATATGAACAGAAGTATCGTTGAAAAGGCTTCATAGGATTACCTTCAGAATTGAAAATTGCAAGATCATCAGTAGCCCTCAGCATTGCTTTGGGTTGCCTAATCTTCTTTCATCTTCCTAAGTTCAACGACTCCAAAAAATCCAGAAGACCAGAACCTTCAGAAAGCTTCTTTAGACTCATACATTCTTCTAAGTTAAACAGATCCAGGGTCCTGGAATATAGTATCGCTGAGCGAGGGCAAGTGCAAGGTCTCCAAATGGAGAAGCACCTAGAAGTAGCATCAGATTAAAATGACAGAAACCAGTGAATGGTGCTTGAAAATTGCACAAAATTAGTAAAACATAATAACCTAACAACAAAAGCACAATCTCAAGCATTCTATTCTAACCACAAATATTTCTCATTTAAACTCAGTGGCTAGGCTTTCAATGGCAATATCATCCCCAAAGGCAGCTGCATGACCTCCTCTGTTCTCATCAATTGTCAGAAGGCCTTCTTGAGTGTAATGTAACATGATAATATCATACTCGTCTTCCAAAGTCCCACTGGCAGACATGTACTTCGCCCAGTTCACTCCACTGTCCACTGGAAAACATCTCCCTTTGTATATTGATTCTGCCGCCATTTCCCTGAAATAGATATAGAACAAAAATATCAAATCGTGACCAGAAACAGAAAAACACATCAGTCTTCTCATTCATTCCACCTTTAACATTTCCAAGTTCCAACACAGAACAAAACTCGAATAGAACAGTGTTTATAGACTTGATAGACTCTCGAAAGCAATAGAAGCTATTGCTTTCCCACTCCCATTATGTAGTGATCCTGAATGTACCTGAATGTACTTTCTAGTCTCATTGACTTACTTAATATGGTCACTTCTTGGAGATTAATAATATTATCTTATCTTCTCTACAACCCAAGAGCTTAAACAATATAAGTTTCACATCTTTTAGCTATTAGTTTAGAATTACAGATTCAGGAGAGTAAAGGAGATTTCATTCACTGGTACGTGAGACATAGGATTGAGCTGTCCAAAAGAGTTCGATTCTTCTTGGAGATTAATAATATTATCTTATATTCTCTACAGCCCAAGAGCTCAAACAATATAAGTTTCACATTTTTTAGCTATTAGTTTAGAATTACAGATTCAGGAGAGTGGAGGAGATTTCTTTCAGTGGTATGTGAGACATAGGATTGAGCTGTCCAAAAGAGTTCCATTCCTTTTCTAGTCTGACCCACCAAAATAGCATTACTGGAAAAGGAATGGCCTTTGGTTCACTGCTAAGGTATCCAGAGGATTAAACTGTCCACCAGGGTTACACTCCATTTCTGGCCTGACTCAGCCAAAAGGCTTGACTGAAAAAGGTATGAAGTTGGTGCAAATCCTTGGGGTGATTTGGGTGGAACATTTACCCCTTAGACCTGACATCTAAGCCAAAGGTAATCAGAGTTGTGTGACACGGCCCCCGACCTTGGGTGTATTTTTCGAATAAAATGCCCAAATGAACCCAAAAAAAAAAACAGAATCAGATTCAACATAAATGCGAAATGATGTATGATTAATCTAATTTCAAACCAGAAGGAAGAATGTCCATACCAGACATCCTTCGATAACGACATTTTTCTCCATTAGGGTTTCCTCAAAACACAAATTCTGGAAAACCCAACAAAGTTTTAGAAACAAATGATATTCTTCCCATTAAAAGAACCCTACCTACCTTTGCATGTCAACTTGGACGAGGTCGTCGATTAGGCCATGTAAGGCCTAGCGATCCGCCTTACTAGCAAGAAGCTTTACCTCCTGAACAACATGGACGCCCCATCCGACCTCAAGATCGGGGCAGTAAAGATTCCTAATAGCCCTGTCGATCTCCTCCTGTTTAGGAGATCCGGCTGCCTCATAATTCTCAATGAAACGTTGGATAGTCCTCCGCCTCAAATCCCTCGGGTTCGTGTTCAACCTCATTTCCTTCTGCGAAGCTGTGAACAGGCAATTCCCGTCGGCCTCCACATATCCACCATGAAACAGAAAGAAGAGAGCAGAGACCGACTCCGACGGGTGCTTCCAGTAGCCCCCCCGCGTACTAAGTCTGGTAAGGGACATTCTCTGCTGCTCTTCTAGTCCACTCACGGAACCCCAATCCAACTTTTCCTCCTCCGCCATCACCGCTTCTTCAGCCGATGGGTTTCGCCATACTTGATGGATTAATGTTGTGGCTGTTTCTGCAGCTTGGGGAGAATGGAATTCCTCCACCACTGCTGAACCCTCATAAATCTTTCCCATTGCTAATAGAGAGCTGGCCTTGTCAAATAACAGAGCAGGGCAGGTGGGGATGACGACGATGACTGCGATATCTGCGCGCGCGCGCACTCACTACTTGTTACAGATGCTCGGAGGCGAAAAATGTTGGGATGTTTAACCCTACTGATTGCTTTAGCTTCTGCTTCAAAATCCTTGATACTCTGAGACAAACTAAAATGGAAATACATAGCCTGATGCCGAGCAACCATTCTGTAATAGATCGCAATTCCTGTAGCCATCCCACGATAGACCGAAGTCCAGAAGTGAAGTGGACCTGTGACAGTCCAGGGTCCTGGAATATAGTATCCCCGAGCGAGGGCAAGTGCAAAGGGCAAGCGTCGAGCACCAAGAGCATAACGTTAAGCGAGGGCAAGCGTCGGATCGTATCGTATACCAGTCTAATCAATTGGATGGGTAAGATTATTTTTATCGTCTAACACTTAAATCAAAGGCTCAGAAATGTACATGTAACCCAAGAGGAAAGTTGATTTCATAGGGAAACGCCTTACGGCGTAATTATATTAATCACTGTTTTACTTGGTTAACACGCTCTGTTTTTCTAACCTAAAAAAACAAGTTAACATATCTGACAGTAGTGAAAGTCCATCCATTAAAAACCACTAGCGAGACCACTACCAAGTTGTGGACTGATTTTCCTGGAAAAAAATAATGACTCAGTCAACATTCACCACATAGTAACGAGAAAAGATTGTTTGTTTTCTTTACTAATTTGACAATTAGCTTATCATAATTTTTTCCAAAAAATAATTATAATTTTTTTATATTTGTGAGAGAAATAATAATTAACATTACAAACTTTAATATATTAAAAATATATATGTTTATTATTTTATAACAACAATTTAGAAATTCAGAATATTCTATAAGATAGAATACAGGACTCCAACTATTGCCTCCAAATGCCCAGTTATCGTTATCTGAGACTGGTACGGATTTTATCCCGGAAAACTTCTGGGAAACACAAAAAGTTAGGTTTTGCTCACGATTTGAAATACTCATGACCTGGTTTAACACACAAATAAAATAAAATAAACCAAACCGTTATACCTTTCAAGGTTGTTCAATCAGTAGAAGATAATATCATATTTTTATTTGAAATTTTATCGGTGTGAGTTCAGGCTTGAAAGACGTACATCAACGCAGGGAACCAGTAGAACTAGAAAGTCATGGTGGGTATTTGGAGGGAGGTTTCATTGCCCGTGGAACAAGGACGAGAGTTTTGCAACCTTTAAGAAGACATTTTCTGAAAAACTACACACATCATGCATAGATACTGTCCGAGCATTCTCTGAAAATCACAGTAAACGGCATAAAGAAATTATGTTTCTATAGGCACACATTATACTTAGGTATTGTTTATTACCCCAAAAACATGGCTCCAGCCGCGGGCTTATTGGCATCACTTCCTATCGAGCACTGTTCACGTTCTTTTGCAATGTGCATGTATGGCTCATGTGACACTTCATGCCTCGATATTAAAACGATATATATTATGCCGCGGGCTTATTGGCATCACTTTCTATCGAGCATTGTTCATGTTCTTTTGCAATGTGCAGGTATGGCTCATGTGACACTTCATGCCTCGATATTAAAACGATATATATTATGCCATTTAGGGTTGGAATGAAGAGTTCGTATATATATTATGCCATTTAGGGTTGGAATTGTTAAAATAAGCTAATTATTCAAGCATGAAGAGTTTGTTAATTTGAGGGAGTAACCAAGTCAAGTCAAGTCGAATTTAGTGTGTTGTTGCATCTCAAGTTATTTTAGGCGAGTTGCTAGACGAAAAGGTTTAAATACCTTTCACCAGGTTCATTGTAATCAACAAGTTTTGTGTGTTCAATAAAAGAGTTGCAACTCATGTGTTTTGTGTGTTAAATTTGTATTTTGACTCATATGCTTTCCAACAAATTGGTCTCAGAGCTAAGGTAGGATCACAAGATCAGTGGTGTTTGCAGAGCCAGTTAGAAGAGGGCCAAAAGAAGAAGGTTGGTGATATTTTATTTTTTAATTGTGTTGCAAATTTGTTGAACTATTAAGAGTGACAAGTGCACAAGTGAAGTGAAATTCACACCTAATTAATGCAGAAACTGTGATTCTTGCTAAGATTCTTGCTGCTCTTTTTTTGTTACATCATCTTCTTCAAGTAGTGGCATTTGTGCATCAACTGTTTTGTTTATATTACCATTTCACGACTCGTGTTCTTTGAACACAACATCTCTGCTAATAATGGTCTTCTTGGTGACAAGGTTGTATAACTTGTAAGTTTTTGATTGTTTGCTATAACTAGTAAATATGCATTTTTCCTTGTCGGTGTCTCCAATAAAATCCTTCTTCTTTGTGCTTGCATACATTATGCCACAATCTCTAGTTCATGCTATGTATCTCAGAATTATTTTTCGTGCACTCCAATGTGTGCCTTTTGGAGTCTCCATAAATCTGGAAATCAAACTCACTCCTTGCATAATATCTGGTCTTGTAGCAGTGAGATACATGAGGCTGCCAACTAATCTTTTGAATAGAATTGGATTGATATATGTTATTTCAACATCCTTACTTAACTTTGTATATGTTGCGACAGGTGTAGGGACATGTTTGCAATTCTCCATCTTGAATATTTTCAGCAAATCTTTAGCATATTCATTTTGACAAATAAAAATTCCTTTTTTAGATTGCTGAACTTCTATGCCAAGAAAATATTTCATGAGACCAAGATGTGTCATCTCAAATTCTTTCATCATCGCTGCTTTAAATTCATCCAATTCAAAATCACCTGTATAAATCATGTCATTAACATATAAGAAAACAATCAAAATATGTACATGCACATTTACCTTATAATTTGTGTATAAGGTAGGTTCAATGTTGCTTCTACAAAATCCATTCTTGATCATGTATTTGTAAATTCTACTATATCAAGCTCTAAGTGCTTGCCTGAATCCATAGAGAATTTTCTTCAATCCGTAAACTTTATCTTCTTTACCTTCACATTCATAACCTGGAGGTTGCTGCACATAGATTTCGTTTTCTAGAATTCCATTCAAGAAGGCTGGTTTCACATCTATCTAATATACTTTCCACTTGATCGGAGCTATTGTGGCTAGAACTTCTCTTACAGTATCCAATCTGACTACCGGAGCAAATGTTTCTCTAAAATCTATTCCTAGTTGTTGTGAGAATCCTTTTGCTACAAATCTTGCTTTAAATATGTGAATTTCACCTTTCTCATTAAGCTTTGTCTTGTACACCAATGGGATTTTTATCATTTGGAAAATCTACCAAATCCCATGTATTATTCTTTTCAATAGCTTAAATTTCTTCATCCATGGCTTGCACCCAATTTTTATCTCTGGTTGGAAACAAGGTCTCATTTGTTCTCATCATCCCATCACAACAATATTGGAATTTGGAAATAGATTTTCCTTCAAATTAGAAGTTTTTTTTATTGTTTTGTATCTTTCTTTCCTCTTTTCTTCTTCTTCCCTTTTTTTTGGTAAAGATAAACTATTTATATACACAATTATTGCTAGTTACTACTTTGCTACTTAGGAAACCAAATCAATAACATGGATTCAAAATTTTAATATTGCTAATATTGTTTACTATTTGAGAGTTTAATAAACTGAAATTGTTTCTAGATAAGAAATTAACTTTATACTAATGGGCATACTTGTAACATTAACATAAATGTGATTCTTCTACAAATTTCCCTTCTTCTTTTTTTTGTAAAATGGGTAAATAAAAAAGGCTAACAAATAACATCAATAAAAGAATAAGAAATGGAAAAAACTAAACCAAAAAAAGTTACAAACAATTACCACATCAAAATGCAAAAACCCAAAAATAACGAGAAAAAATAAGAAGAAAAACCTTGATGTTGCCATGTTGTGCACTATAAAACAATGTGCATAACAATTATCATGGTCGACCCAAGGCCAACCACAGTTTGTATGGTTAATCTTTGTCAAGCACAATCAAACTTTTTCAAACATTACCACCATTCAACCACATCTTGGTCATATATAACCATATTCAACCATAGTCAACTAATGTCAACCCTAGGAAAAATGGTCAACCATCATCATCTTGTTCAAACATGTTCAAGTTGGCGAGTTGAAGTGTATCATGGCCAACCATATTAAAAAATGATAAAAATGGCCAACTACAGTCAACCAGGTCTAGCCATGGTTTGTGATTTTACACTATGTTTAATATGGTGAACCACGGTAAACCACATTCAACAATAAGCAACATGTTTAACCACAAAAAACATAGTTAATGAAAGTCTGCCATAGACAAATTTGATTTAAAATGGACATAATATTATACATGGTTTGCCTTCAAATGTACACTAACAACCCTATAAAACTATATCCACCCTTAGTCAACCATATGTTGACAATAGTCAAGCATGATTGAACAAGCTCAATCATAGTCAAACTTTGACATCAAATTTTACCATGGGAAACTTGTTCTTTTTTATCAAACATAGTCAAACATACGTTAGGGGAATTTTGAGGTCTAAAATGGGCCTCCTAAGGAAATTATGAAATAATAGTGGAAATAATAAAATGAGATTAGATTACATCATCAAATTCTAGAGGGAAAAAAGAAAAAACTACTTTTTCAACTTGTATTTTCAACTTATCTCCCTATGGGTTTACTCAAGTTTCAAGTGGGAACACTTATTGGATGCAAAATTTGATTCTTTATCTAAGAAGCACCTATTTTGCATACTTTGGATGGACCCTGCTACACGAAAAATGAGAAATACATGAAAAATGTGACTACAATCATGTTTTTTTCCATGTATTTCTCATTTCTCATATAATAGGGTCCATAGAAAGAATGCAACATGGGTACTCTTTGGATGAGGAACTAAATTTTGCATCCAACGAGTACTCCCACTTGAAATTTGAGTAAAACATTAGGGAGATAAGTTGAAAATATGGCTTGAAAAAAATAGTTTTATTATTTTATAATCTCTTTACTTTTTTACTCCTAAAATGGTGAATCATCCTCCATGGTTGACATTATCATCTTGACTCCTGTTGGTTCTTAAAAAGTTTATTTTGGTTTTACATTTTTTTTAGGAGGCCCGTTTTAGACCTCAAAGTTCCTCTAATGGTGTGCATGGACAACCATCGTCAACCATAATTATTATATGCTCAACCATAGTCAAGCTTGTTCAACCACAGTCTTCCAAAGTCAATCATAGTCAACCACGACCAAGCATAGTTATCCATCTTTAACCTTGTTTACTTTTGTCAAACTATGGTCAACCTTATCAACCATTCCCAACATGACCACCTAAATTTAATTATGGGAAACCATGGTCAATACTTCATCAACCAATTTCACCCATGCTCAACATATGAAACCATTCTAAAATGCATTCGTTCACATGAAACATGTGAATAATGATCAATTGTGGTTGAGTATAATCTATCATATGCAACTTTAGTGCAATGTGCACTACCATGTTCACCTATAGAAAACCACTTGGTCATAATGATCTGCCATTGTTAACCATTAATTTATTGTATTTAACAATAGTTACCAAACATCATCTAGAATCAACCATAGACTACTAATCCACCCCACTCATGACCAACTACCATAGATGCATTAATAAAGTGGTTGTTATTTGTTGATGGAAATCATTTTCCACCTTTAGAATATCAATTAACATTGATTGGAAAATAACAACATGTACATATAACAAACACTTTATTAATGTGATTGTGCTAATTTTAAATTATTCACCATGTATAATTTAAATGTATTAACCATTTTTAAAACATTAAATTTATTTATGTCTTCAAATATATAATTTAAATAATAAAATATTGTGATTTCACCATCTCATAAAGCATCATTCCACTAGATTTCAACACAAAAAATGGCATCATTAGACGAGGCTCTTCTTTTTGCTACAACTTCCACCGACTCCATTATGGCCAAATCATAAACCAACCATGGTTAAGTTTCAGAATAATTTACCCTTCAATAGAGTTGGACTCAGTGTAATTCAAATAACATAAAGTTATTGTTTTAGACTAGACTCTCCCCTATTTGACAACTCAAGTACAAGTTGGCACAACAGAAACAACCTCTATTGAAAATCATATGAATCTGCTCTAGTTTTGATGCAACAATTTTCCCCCCAAAACCATGTGATTGTGTGAATGTGTCCATAACATTGAACATAAAACTTATCAGATCAAGTTTCAAGGCAATCATAAGTACCCTGTTACATACCAGAGCGCCACAATCTCACACTAGGGGAGAGATGTCTATTGTTGTGCAGGGACCAGTAGTTGTCATAGTATTGGTCGCATAAACTCACCAAAACTTGAAAAATATGCAACCAATATTTAAACATAAAAAAATAACATTAAGTGTAAATATATTTTAAATTATGTCCAAAATTTCCCCATGTGTTGATTGGGCCCACAACTTTCCATAAATAGTCTTTTAAATATTAACAGTACAAATTTTTTTGTCCAAACTACAAAATAGAGAAACTATAATTGTCCCAAAATTTTCTAATCCACAAATACAAGGTACCCATCACTTCAAAACCCACTTAATTAAATTGGAGTTAAGTATCCCAATTGACAATCATACCTGCACATATACAAAGTTGATGGATTGGAGTCATAACTGCTAATCTTTTCAACAATTCAACCCACTTTGCTCAATAAATGGCACCCAACCCATTAAATTTAATAAATCACAGCCACCCCATCAAATTAACTATTAAAAAAATCAAAGCACAAGGATCAACCATAACAAATTCCTATACGTTGGATCACATGCAAATAAATCCATAACACATTCAAATTTGAGAGATTACAATCCATGTCAATCCTTGTTGCCAATCAAATTCCATAGCAACTAATTATAAAATAACTTCAACCCTTACTAAATTTGCATTTTAAACATTCAAACTATTCATCAACCTTAGAGACATACAATCACAGAGAGTGCATAATATGTTCATGTTATTTATTTAAGATTTTGCATAGTATGTATTACAATTTATTTATTTTAGTTTTGCATAGTATACATTTTTATTTTCCATATTGATTGATCTTTGTTCAAGTCATTTACTTTATTGTTCTTATTGCTTTTTCTCTAAGACAACCTATAGTTTAAACTCATGCACAAAATGTCACGGGAAACCATGAAATCCACACAAAACTTTGAACTATACAAAACATTTATCCTTGTAGGTTGGAAAAACTAAGTAGAGAATACTACTTAATATATTAAGAGGAGAATCAATTAATTGATGACAGTGCATGAATATAGGACTTAGGTCCATACCAGGGTTTGAGATTACCATAAGAATATGAAGCATCTATATATGACCGAGTCATGGATGTCGTTGATCCATATCAAGGAACATATCCATCACAGCCATTAACTACGATCCATATCCAGAAACATACCCATCATAGCCAGTAGCTATGGTAAAAATCCTATTATCCAAAAGTGAATTTAGTTACCACCACATCAATGTGGGCCAATATTACCAAACATTTTATAGAGCTCGTTCTCATAGATAGACACATCAACTCAGTGGCCCTTAAATCGCATGGACCTCATTCAGCTGTTCTGACATTCTCACAATGCAAATTTTCTACATTTTTGGCCATTATTCACAATTACTTGGGAAATAAAACTAAATCAGTGAAGTTTCCTTTGTGCAATACTTCAAAAATAAATCTCAGGGACCCAAATGTTTTGCACTTTATATATGATAGATCAAATATTGATCACGTCAAGGAACATACCCATCATAGTTTTGGGTTGTGTTATATTCTTTGCACATAGCTAACAGGGGGTTTGAAGGGCACTCGTAACCCCACTTTATGGGGTCTGGGGCAGCGCCCCAGAAAATTTTGGCTTTGGACCCTATGTTAGGTTGGGCAGACCCACCTATGGTTTTGTGCATGATTTTCACACATGTTTTTTGGACGTGATGGTTTTTGGTCCATGGTATTGGACGTGATGGTTTTCGATCCATGGTATTGGATGCTTCGGCATGTATAAATACGTATTGTAACATTGAAATGAACATAATGAAAAATCAAGCTGGTAGTCCCGGTTTTGGGATCCAGGGGAAAATCTTTGTCTATATGTATTTTATGTGTTATGATCTCGCATTGTTTATTTTCTGTGTTTTAGAATATGTACGTAGGTAATTTCTATATGGGATTAAAACCTACACATAGCTAGTAGCTACGATCCATATCCATAGACATATCCATAATAGGTAGTAGCTATGGTTCTAGTCCTATATTAAGTGTAAGATCCAATTCCTATAACATATACAACATCTTAATTAGATCATTAGATGGAAAAAAGGATCAAGGAAATGGGCAAGGAATTAAGTGACCTAAAACTAAGGGAGGCAACCATGAGGGAGCAACTATAGGTGAGAATACAAGGCTAAAAGAAGAGCTACAAGAAAATGAAACACAACTTGCTACTATGTAAAGTCTACCTATGGAAGCCATACAATGCAGAAAACCATCCAAATCATATGTTATTTTCCTCAAGGAGAAGTGGTTGTAATTCTAGATAAAGAAATTAGCATAGTATGGCTCTTTACCTTTCCAAGAATATAGGAAATTTATTGAGTTTTGCAAAATAATGAGTATGGAACATAGGGAAAAACTAGTTGAGTGTTATATGCACAATATCATCCTAACAGATCTGAATTTTTGGGACTCGAATTCGAGATTGGGATACATGTTTCTCATGGCATTGGAATCTTGATTGGAACATGAAGAGACAAGAGATCAAGAGATCAAGAGGTGAATAAGGTGATGGCAAAGGGAAAAAACATCCATTATACATGAGATAAGAATTAGTAAGCATTACAACTATCATAACCAACAACAATCTCCTCTCCTCTAATTCTGATGTAAACCATGGTACATAGCAAATGAAGAGAAAATCATTCTAAATTTTGAGGAATTTTTTAGGATGTTTGCAACAGAAAGTCTACAAGCCTGTTAGAGAGGTGGCAGGCCTTGCCTCGTAGTTTACAAATCAGAGAGTATCTCTCTCTAGAAAGACTAAGGAATGCCTTGGAAAGAAAATCATTGTACAAAAGGATAATGAAGAGGATGAATATCAAATGGATAGGACTCAAACATAGTCTTCCCTTACTATTGGGCTTACAAGAAGGGAGAAACCAGGCAGAGGAACAAAAAGTATGGACATAGATAGAGGAAAATCCATGCTTTTATACATAAGAAGGCACACCATCTGAGGTGCCATGGGATGTCAAAGTGGCCACTAGGGCCATGAATGAGCTTCATATTGATGACTAAGTTTCTTAAATGATGAGCAACACCTTCAGTAGGAGGGTGATGATGGGTCCCATTAATAGGTATATTTTTAAGTTCATTATGCTATCCTACAGCCCTAAAACTATCATTTTCTCACATTAATTCGTATTTTATTCATAATATGCTTAGTAAGAATACTAAAATGTATTTTTCATATTATGTGGCCTAATGTGATTGATTTGCAGGAAAATGAAGTATTTTTGAGGTATTTACTATGTAGGGGATTGATGGAGACAACCAAGAGAAAATATAGGGGGCTTGTCCACATCCTTGGCTCTCTAACTCTTCTTCAGATCATATAATCCTCACTCATGGCTATAATTCACTAGCAGCCGAGGGTCTCCATGTACATGTGAAGATCAAGGAAGACCATATCCTCAATTCTTAAGATCTTGGAGAAAATCACTCATCTTTTCAGGGGATTTGCCATCAGCTACCTTTTTGTGTAAATAAACCCACTAAAGGCTCATTGGGATTCAATGTTTTGTTGCAGCAACAAGTAGCTATTGAGCCTAGTGCTTGACATTGTTATCCTTAACTTTCGTATGATGTATGAGATTCTTATTTTCTGTTAATGAGAAATCTGAGTTAGTTTGGAGTGCTTAAACCCTTGCGTTTGGGCCCAACTGAGAGGCTTTAGCCCCTTGTTTATATTTTCTTCTTGTTCTTATTTCACGGAATTATAGTCCTTCTCTTGTTTTAGTAGATGTTATAGCATAAAAAAATTGTGATTGCTCATGTGCCTATCATTTCTCTTGTGGCAAGATTGATTTGAAGGATTGACAATCAAAATCCAAAAATATTTGTTTATGAATTCTTGGAAATCGATAGATGTTAGTTGTGATCATTTTCATGGTTATTCTCTGCAACTTAGGATTTAGTGCCATTTGTTTAGTGATCAAAGTAGTGTTTTTGGATAAAATAGATTTTAGTCAAATTCAACTCATATTATTCATATTAATTTATTTTACTGCATTATTGGTCATTTCATGCATATGTTTGGCTAGTTGCAACGACTGTGATGATTTGCAGAGATGGGCATACCTTCCCACATTCATCTGGACTTTTCCATCCTCCTCCTAGGAACCTTGCACTGCTCCTAACCTCTATCTCCACAATCACTCTATCAGGTCAAATAAGAGGCACTATGGGCATCAAGGTTGGTGCAAGTTAGACCTCTGAACGGTGCTAGGCTTGGCCAAGGGACTCCCACAACCTTCATTTATTACCTTTTACCTCCATCCACCTTCCTTCATCCCTAAGGTACTGATTCCATCCTAAAAACGCTCTCGAGCCCCCTCTTCTAGCAAAATAGGGCCTCTTGTAGCATACAGGCCCTCCCATAGCACCTCTCGTAGCAACCCTATAACACTGTTATTTTCAACCAGTTTTGCTTCCCACTTTGATCCTTGTCTAGTTAAGATGAATAATGGCCCCCAACTTGTGATTTGATGATTAAGGAAGACTCTAATATCACTCCAACCTCCTCCTTTTCTCACTGCAACCATCATATAGAAAAACATAATTAGAATTGTTATCTTATCCATAAGCATATTAAAAATTAGATTCCTTATTTTGAATAAATTGTAAATTAGAACAATGATGCATATAAATAGGTTACTGATGTGATTGAATGTGCAAAGTAGAGTAGCGTGATTTACTTCTACAAGTATATTATCTATTTTTCTTTCATGAAATCTCAATTAGCATTTACATTTGAATGAATGGAATTTCATCTTTTGTAGCTAGAACCAAGTTCAATTATGCTTTCATAGAAGGTTTTCATTCTAGTTAATTGGAGGAATGGTCTCTGAATACCTTGATATGACCTCATGGATAAGGGTGACATGAGTAGAACCTAACCAATTGTGCATATAGCACTGTCACCTCTAAGTTTGTACAAACCTTGAGTTGATAATTTGAGTTGAGAAACCTTTGGGAGTTGCAACATTCTTGGTGGAATAACAGGACTCATCACCTAGGTTAAAGAAAAATCACGTTAACTCAGGGGATGGGCACGTGGAGTGGTTGCTTAGCTCTTTTGGAAGGTTAGTTTCGTTTCAATTTGTCGACTCCCCTTCCTTAATTATACTTAGGGAGTTGAGTTATATCATAGTAACTCGTCATCACATATTTACTTCAGTGTACTGTTGAACTTGGGTATGTGCGAGAGGAGCGTGTCACAAAGTGGTAAAAGTGCATGGTTCAAACCTTGGACTGGATGGATAGAATGAGTTTCTCATGTATGCATGAAATTTGTATATGTGCTTGTGATTGGTGGTAGTCATTATTACAGTTGTTTTGATATGTAGAAGTTGTTAATGTTGTTGTTGGCATGGAAAATTTTAGGGGCTAATATTCACTGGTGGGCTAGTTTTCCATGATTTTTCTAAAAACAAAATCGCCAATTTCCATTTTTCCTAAAAACTTATGCGCTCAAATTTTACAATATAAAATTATATGACCTTAAAAATCACCAACATTAGATAAAGACTATATATAAAATCATTATAAATTTGAATAATTTTACAAATATATCAATAAAATTTTTATAGTTTACATATTAGGGACTAGTGAGATTCACCAATTGTCTTAAACTTCAAGATAATTTTTCATCCTTAAAATTTTCCTTGGTTGTTGGGATGTCATTGTCATGAATGCATGTCAGTCGTATATGCATTTATTATGCATGTCAATGCTATATGTTGGTGTGCATGCATCGTCATGGTTATGGTTGTCATGCATGAGGTCATGGCATGCAGTTGGTATTGTCATACATGATGTTGATATATCGTTATTATGATGATTATAGATGTATTGTGCTAATATGGTTGATATTGTAGACGAGATATCCACCCCTAAACTATATTGAGTTATGTTGATTATGTTTATATTTAGTTATCTGACATGGTATGCTTGCAGGAAGTAGAAGGATCAAAGATGACATGCAATATGGTATACAAAAGTTCACGAGACTCTCCTTATATATCAGATGAGAAGCATGGTGATGAATACTCCCCTCACATAAAAAAACACATTGAGAAGTTTGAAAGTATAAATCAGAAGTTGCAAAGAAGATAATGACAAATCATTCAATCACAAGAGACTTGCTAGGGCACTTGAGAGATAAGCGGAGGTCAATGTTGTTATCACCAAAAATTGATCATATGTCTTAATTTACTAGATGGATCAAAGTACACCATGTAAATCCAATTTTACCATAGTAAAATTGCTTTCACTGTGAGAAATTACTTAATAAAGCACATTTGTTAAGCAATTTATAATTAAATCCATGAAGAATAATTAAATAAATCACTATTTGTTTAATTATATTCTAACAATAATTAGTTAAACCATTGTTTAATTAATATTCCTTGTCATATTTGACCAGTTATGAAAATAACAAATAAATTATTAATTATGTTATTTTTCTCTAGGAATAATTAATTAATCACTAGTTAATTATTTTTCCTTGTCAAGTTTGACTAAATCCCTTAGGAATAGTTAAATAAATCATTATTTGTTTATTATTCCTTAATTAATTTCTTGAGATGATAAACAAATCATGTATTTATTTTTATTTCTAAATAAAATTTTAAATACTTTTTCCCTCCTAACCAAATATAATAAAATATTCCAAGTGCTTATTTCTAGAATGGCATTAATGATATTTTATCACTGCTCATTATTCGAGGATAACCTAATATTTTGTTATAAATAGGAGGGTTCTCTATTCATTATTCACTTTTTATTATTTCCATTGTTGCACTCACTGTTGCAGCTCTAATTATTATCTTTGTCTCTCACCATTTTCTTTTCTATTTGAGTTCTCATTAAGCTCAAACATTTTATTTGTTGGGTTTACATATTATAGAGGAGAGAGTCGCTATAAAAGCTGAGAACATTTGAGGATAGCCAAGAACCCATCCCATAGAGGGGGATTAGTAACATTTATTTGTTCACTTGTGTTTAATAAAATATATTCTTTGAATATCTGGTTTCCATTGGATTATTGGAGTTACCCGCATTTATTACTATTTCATTTTGTTGTTTAACTATGATTGTGGCATATATCAGGGTTTTGGCAAGTTTTATTTTTATCATTTGCTACAGATCTACACTGTTCAGAAAAAATTTATATTGTTGAGGTTGTTTGTCATCCACAGTTTTAGGTGATTTTTTTGTGTACACCTTTGAGAAGAAAACAATATAACAAATGCAATTATGTTTTAGAGTTTGTTAGAATTGTAGAAACAGGGACTGCTTAGAATCAGTCATGGACCAAAAGACATGACTAATGGAGCACATGGTAGTATATCTCATGATGTACATAGGTTGGATAAGAGGATACCATCAAGGATGGAAGATTATTGGATACACATGATAGAAAATGATGTGGACATGGGCTTCAATCTAATTCTGGTTTACACAAGTACGATGGTCATCCTCACTATCATCCTTACGAGAAGAGTGATAGGGGATATTTGTTAGATGAGTTCAAGAAAGCCAAGCCAACTATATTTGATGGAGAGTTGAAGAAGTCGGAGGATGGAGAGGCATGGGTGATTGGAATGCAGAGATTATTTGAGTTGCATGATTACATAGAAAATGTGAAGGACATGACATATATTTTCAACTTCAAATGGGTGATGGACATCTGGTGGAAAGATGTGGAGCGGGTCAAAGACATCAAGATAGATGAATTAAGTTGGCATGAGTTTGAAAGGATTTTCTGGAAGAAGTAATTGTCAGAGAGTTACTGTGATAGTAAAGCTAAGGAGTTCTATGAGCTAAAGATGGGATCAATGATAGATGAGGAGTACAAAACTAAGTTCCTAGAGTTATTAAGGTATGTACCATATCTTAATTATGATAAGGAAAAAGTTTATAGATTTGTCAGTGGATTACCATTATCATTTAAAGATCATATTGAGTATGGTGAGTCTCAATTACTGGAAGAATTCATTGGGAAATCGAAGCACTATTATGAGAAATCAAATCATAAGACAGAGTCTCAACAAGGTTGGAAAGGGAAAGATAAAGCTAAAGGTAAAAGACAA
Organism: Pinus taeda; assembly: GCA_000404065.3. Taxonomy (NCBI): domain Eukaryota; kingdom Viridiplantae; phylum Streptophyta; class Pinopsida; order Pinales; family Pinaceae; genus Pinus; species Pinus taeda. The sequence continues at coordinate 107,324 of APFE031117866.1, forward strand.
CCGAAGCGAACAATACCTCAGGTTGTAAGTAAGAAAGATAATGGTGTTCATTATAAGAAGTTTAATGTAGTTGGAAAGGGACATGGGTCACGACCTGGAAGGCAGAAGAATAAAGGTGAGGGTAAAGGATAGTTGCAGTGTTAGATATGTGGAAAGGAGTATCTCAAGAGGGATTTCCCATTGTATTACAGTGGTAGATCTCAAATCTATAGTGCACAGGAAGCGCATAAATTGGGGATGCTGGACAGAGCATTCCTCGGATCTATGTAACATTGGATAACAGATAGGTGGATAACCAGGCATCTATTGTCGATATGGGTGACAAGCTTTGTGATCAAGTTGTTTATATTTTGATTGACCCTGGATCTAATTATAGTTATGTTAAACTTGACCTAGTGGATAAGTGCAGTTTTAGAAAAGAAGTGCATGTAGAGTCTTGGTTAGTGCACTTGGCTAAAAGTACTAAGAAGAGAGTTCATCATTGGGTGAGAGAGTGTGCATTTGATTTGAATGGTGTCCCTATATCAATGCATCTGAATGTACTTCTATTGGGATCATACAATATGCTTCTCGGTATGGATTAGTTGTATCTTCAGAAGACTAACGTAAATTTTTATGATAACGCCATTGAGTTCTTGGATGACAATGGAGAATAGAGAACCTTGTAGGGTAATAATAATGTAGGATCATTCAAAATGGTTACAACTATGTAAGCAAAGCGTAGTCATGGGAAAGGGTGTATGTTATTTTTAATGCATATTTCCAATGATAAAGGTAAGGATGTTGAGGACGCGGAAGTATTCAGGAAGTACTTATTTTCACAACAGTTTCAGGGTGTGTTCCCAGTAGAGATTTCAAAGTTGTTGCCTCACAGGGAAGTGGAATTTTCTATTGAGTTGATACTAGGGGTAGCACCAACATCAAAGACACCTTACAGGATGAGCACTCCTGAGCTAGTGGAATTGAATTACAATTGAAGGAAATGCTTGGAAAGGGATACATTAGACCAGGCGTTCCGCCTTGGGGTGCACCAATGTTTTTTGTGAAGAATAAGGATGTTACGCACAGGTTATGCATAGATTACATGCAATTGAACAAGGTTACAATTAATAACAAGTTTCCATTTCCAAGGATTGATGACTTGTTTGATCAGTTGAAAGGAACAACAATGTTCTCGAAGATTGATTTCAGATTAGGATGCCATCAGGTATGCATTAAAGAAGAGGAAATATACAAGATTGTTTTCTAGACCAGGTATGGGCATTATGACATTGTTGTGGTTCGTTTTTGTTTGAAATATTCTCTAAATACTTTTATGTGCTTGATGAATAATGTGTTTCATCCTCATCTAGACAAGTTTGTTATTGTATCCATTGATGATATATTGATATATTCTAAAAATGAGGAAGAACATGCCAAGCATTTAGCAGCAGTGTTGAGGTTGCTAAGAGCGCATTAGTTGTATGCCAATATTAGTAAATGAAGTTTCTTTCAAATAGAGGTACATTACTTGGGGCATGTGGTTTCCAAGTCATAGTAGTAAATCTGGAAAAGATAAGAGCTATCATGGAATGGGTAACTCCTAGCAATTTGGATGGGGCCAAATCATTCATGGGACTAGCAGGTTATTATAGGAGGTTGATCAAGAACTTCTCACACATTTCATATCCTATTATATCATTACAGAGAAAAGGAAAGAAAATTGAATGTACAAAGGAATGTGTAGTAAGTTTCGATCAATTGATGCAATTGTTGACAAATTTTCCAGTTCTCAAGTTTGCAAATTCGAATAAAGAGTATGTCATGTGTATAGATGCTTGCAAGAGAGAACTTGATGGAGTCATGATGCAGGAGGGACAGGCAGTATGCTACAAGTCAAGGAAACTGAATGAGAATGAGGAGAGCTATGTGACACATGATCTTGAGTTGGTAATGATCATTCATACATTAAACATGTGGAGGCACTATCCTCTTGGCATGAGCTTCATTCTAATGAGTGATCACAGTGGGATGATGTACTTATTGACCAACCTAATTTGAGTGCTAGGTAGGCTAGATGGTTGGCCAGGGTTAGTGAGTTTGAATTTAATATTAGGTACATCAAGGGTAAGGGTAACAGGGTTGCAAATTCTCTTAGCAAAAGAGTGCAGGTAAATCATATAACAATTATTAGTTCATATGGGACAGATTTAAAGGATCAGATCTTACAGGCATGACGACACGATGACATGTACAGGGAGCTTAGACGCAGGTTACACTAGCAAGGTGTACGTGATCGGGATGTGGAATATCAGCTCATGACAGATGTTTTGGTGAGATTTAGGGGAAGGATATATGTCTCAGACAATGGTGAACTCAAGAATCTTATCTTGATGGAATTTCATGTTAAGCTATATTCAGGTCAATTGGGATATTAGAAGACATTGACAATGGTGAAGAAATTATACTATTAGCTGAATCTGAAGAAAGAGATGCCAGATTTTGTGGCTAGGTGTTGGATTTTCAACATGTAAAAGAATAATGTAAGCATCTAGGTGGTCTACTATAACCGATTCTAATTCTAGAGTGGAAATGGGAGCTCATTTCCATAGATTTCATTATAGGTTTTCCAAGGACCTCTAGACATCATGATTTTTTCATGGTTGTAGTTGATAGGTTGACTAAGATATCTCACTTCATTCCAGTGAAGTCTACTTATTTAGCTAGTGAGGTAGCATAGGTATTCATTAGAGAGATAATGAGGTTGCATGGTATTCCTCGGAAGATTGTGTCAGACAGAGATGCTAAGTTCACTACTAGGTTTTGGAAGGCGTTATTTGCAGGTTTAGTTACATAGTTGGGCTTAAGTACAACTTATCATTTACAAACAGATGTAGAGACAAAGAGGGTCAACAAGACTTTAGAGGACATGTTGAGAATGTATTTTATGCATCAGTAAAGGAGGTGCGAGGAGTATCTTCCACTGGTTGAGTTTTCTTACAACAATGGGTATCAGGAATATTTTAGGACGAGTCTCTTTGAGGCACTTTATGGACAGAGTTGTAATACTTCTATTAGTTGGAGTGATCCATTGAATAAGGTTCTTGTTACACAAAAATATCGTCACCTTGATTATTTGCAGTCGGTATGGGTCTATCACCACCTATACCAGCCTCCTAAGCAAGTCTCAGACCTCAGCTCTTCAAAACAAGCTTTGTAAATGAGAGAAAGACATCAAAAAAAGCAATGTAACTCTGGTTCCACACTTTCTCTCACTTTTTCCTGTGGGCCCACACCTTTTTTTCAGAGTACCTGCGTACTTATACACTCTGTATGTAAACGGGAGGGTGTGTACCCCTGTGAAAGTCAAAATGCACAATTTTTATCTTACAAAACTCACTTTGGGTTGCAAATTCTAGACCTAGTAACTGCCCTCCATTGCACTATAAATTGAGGCATTGGGTTAGTGGCTGGAGAGGTTAGAAGCTGAACTTTTGAGGGTAAATGCTAGTGAAATCAA
>APFE031117866.1:113307-125440 GCA_000404065.3 Pinus taeda
GTAGATGACATGCTTGTTGCAGGATCTAACATACAGGAAATAAATGTGCTCAAAAGAAAATTGGAAAATTCATTTGCAATGAAGGATTTTGGAGCTGCAAAACAAATCCTTGGTATGAGAATAACTAGAGACAGGAAAAATCGTAAATTAACATTGTCTCAGAATGAGTACATACAAAAGGTGTTGAAAAGATTTAATATGCACAATGCAAAACCAGTTAGTACACCCTTTTCTAGCCATTTCAAACTTAGTAAGGAAATGTGCCCAAAGACCCAAGAAGACATGGATTATATGTCTAAAGTTCCATATGCATCAGCAGTTGGCAGCTTAATGTATGCAATGGTCTGCACAAGGCTTGATGTTGCACATGTAGTGGGAGTTGTAAGTAGGTACATGAACAATCCAGGAAAACAACATTCGATGGTAGTGAAATGGATTCTTAGATATTTGAAAGGTACCACAAATCAAGCATTATGCTTTGGTGGTTCAAACATTTCTCTACAGGGATATGTTGATGTAGATATGGCAGGTGGCAGAGATAACAGGAGGAGCACTACAGGATATGTATTTACTATAGGTGGAACAAATTTTAGTTGGGTTTCAAAAATCCAAAGTGTTGTTTCACTTTCAACAACAGAAGCAAAGTATGTTGTTGCTACAGAGGCTAGTAAAGAAATGATTTGGTTACAAAGGTTTATGGGTGAAATGGGTAAGGAGCATGATATGGGCACATTATACAGTGATAGCCAAAGTGCCATTCATCTTGCAAATAAATCATCATTTCATTCCAAGACTAAACACATAAAGCTCAAGTACCATTTCATACGATCAGTGTCGGAAGATGGAGAGTTAAAGCTAGAAAAGATACACACTAGCCAGAATCCTGCAGATATGCTAACAAAAGTTGTAACCAGGGAGAAACTGAGAATATACTCAGTTTCAATTGGTCTTCAAGGATGATGATGAAGATGAGAAACAACCAAGTCCAAAGAGGAGTCATTGTCTAGCAAATGAAGCAGTGATGGAGTTGCTACAATCATTCTCCAAGTGGGAGATTTTTGGGTGTGGAGCATGATTATTTAAAGGTCTTTGTTTCAGCTGGATGTATACCCCAGGAATTTTGTATACCCCTCCACGCAGGGGGTTCGGGGGGGGCCGATCCCCCCCGGTTGGGGGGTCCGGGGGCTAGCGATCCCTCGGCAGGGGTTTCGGGGGTAACGCCCCCGAAGTTAAAAACAGATGTAAAATTGCCTTGTAAAAGTATAGTAATTTCTAGTCAATCGAGGCCATTCATTAGGCGAATGATCTAATGGTAGAACTTATGTTCAGTTTAGGGTTTTTTTCCCTAGAAGGAAACCCATCTCTTTGTATGAGGGCATTGTATTTGAGGTTGTGCAATAGATGTGTATTCTTTGAGCGAGAAACAGAGAGGCGAGACTGTGAGAGAAAATAGAGGATATTACATCGGATCAACTGTAGATTGTGTCTATTCATTTTGCTAGGTAATAGAAAGGAAGAATTGGTTGTTTAGGGTGGACGTAGCCCAAACTGGGTGAACCACGTATATCTATTTTTCTCTGGTTTTATGCATTTTCTATGTTTATATTTTTGAAATATTCTATGTGTTCCATTTCTCTGTAATATATAATTTTCTAACACCATTGATACATGGAAACTCACAATCACTTCAAAATGTTGGAGTAGGTCTCCTAAAAGATCCTTCCTTGATGGGTACCTTTACCCTCTCGTCATCATCTGGTTTCGCGGAAGTGGCAAGAGTGGAGACTTGCAACATGATTTCTTCTACATCACATGAGTTTAAGAAGAATTCCAACTATTTTGAAAGTGATGATTACGACGAGGCAATGCCACTAATCCCCATCGAATCATTATAGTAATCAATCTATTGGGCTTGTGCAGCAAACCCTAATCCACACTCAACAATTGCATGGGTAGATAGATCTTTAGAATATGGCACCTCTTCGGATCATTTTTTGTGTATACATTCTACGGATGAAGGAATCGTCCAATAAATGATGATAGGAGAGACATCGTGGGAATATTATCATCATCATTCCCACCTTCAAGAAGACAATGAATATTATTCAAATGAACTCAATCACCCATCAATCGTTGATTTCTTGTCGAATTCTATAAATATTGTAGATTCTAAATTTGTATAACATAGAAGAAACAATTTCTATAAACATTTCGACCAGGCCTAACATTGTTGAAAATATTCATGTCGGCAAATATTGTTCTCCATTGGAACTAGATAATTACTATGCTCTTTTTCGCGAATTTCGAAATGTCTTTGCATGGTGTTATGAGGAAATGCCAGGCATTGACTCAAGCATTGTTGAACATGAGATTAAAATGTATCCTGATGTCAAACTAGTACGAGAATGGATTTGACCTATTCATCCTAAGAAAGTTGTTGCCATTAAAGCAAAGGTTGAAAAACTTTTGCATGTTGGCTTCTTTTTCCCTATACCTCTTACTAATTGGGTATCTAATATTGTTGCAGTGATGAAAAAACAAGGGAAAATTCGAGTGTGCATCGGTTATAGGGATGTAAACCAAGCATGTCCAAAGGAAAACTATCCTACACCCTTTATCGACTAGATTATTGAAGAATGAGCCGGATGCGAAATCGTTTCATTCATGGATGGATTTTCTGGTTACAATCAAATCAATATCCGCCCACAGGACCAATGAAAAACTGCCTTTATATGTCCGTGGGGCATATTCGCATATCGAAAGCTACCCTTTTGTTTGAAGAATGCAGGGGCTACATTTCAGAGGGCGATGAATTATGCCTTCCATGACATCAAACACATTGTTCAACCCTATCTTGATGATCTTCCTGCTCATTCGTGAAAATGGACTGATTCCCCACAACATTTGAGAGCAATATTTTTATGTTGTCAACACTACAAAATAAGACTCAATCCACACAAGTGTGTGTTTTGTGTTGGCTTTGGTCGATTTCTTGGATTCATAGTTTCAAGAGACAGAATTTGACTTGATCCCATAAAGGTTCAGGAAATTCTTGAAATGCCTCCACCTTCAAATTTGTTACAGATACAAAGACTTCAAGGGAAGGCAAATGTTTTGAGGAGGTTCATTCCAATCTATGCTGAATTAGCTAAAGGTTATACACATCTATTGAAGAAAGGGTACCCTTCCATTGGGACCAAGTTGCACAAGCTTATTTTGATGCTCTCAAAGATTCCCTGATTAAAGCATCATTAATGTATGCCCCAAACTATCAAAAATACTTTTACCTGTATCTCGCCGCTGCAAATACAACCATCGGTATGGTTTTAGTGCAAGAGGAAAGTGGAATAAAACATCCTATATATTATTTGAGTCGCAATCTTAATGATACATAAAGTAAATATTCATATATTGAAAAGTTAGCCTTAGCAGCCATTCAAGTTGTGTAGAGATTTCGTCATTACATCCTCCTTCGCAAAACTACCATTATATCACATTGCAACCCTATGACATACATCTTGTCATGTCAATTACTGGGGGGAAAGTATTCTAAATGGATTGTTATCTTGCAAGAGTTTTATTTGGAGTTCATCAAATCCAAATCAAAGAAATCTCTCGTCTTTGCTGAGCTACTTTGCAATCTTCCCCTGTCCTCCAATGATTTAACATCAGAAGCATCAATCTTGGATGAGTCTCTGTTTCTAATTTCATCAAGTGATCCATGGTATGGAGACATACTAGTCTTTCTCCATACCTAAGCTTTTTGGCCTAATACCTCTCGCTCTGAACAACGACGTACTTAATACCAAGCCAAATATTATCTGATCATTGGTAATACACTTTATCGTCGTGGTGTTGATACGATCTTACATAGGCGCCTTACTCATGAGGAGGCTGAGAAATCTTTGAATGAATGCCATTCAGGTGCTTTTGGGGGGCATTTATCTGGTTACACAAATGCACAAAAAATACTACGAGCTGGTCACTTCTGACCATCTATATTCAAAGATTGCATTCTTGCTATCAGAAGGTGCCATTCTTGCCATATTTTTTATCGTAAAACTAGATTACCACCTACACCACATCATCAAGTCATTGTTGTTGGCCCATTCAAAAAATGGGACATTGATTTTATGACATGTAACCCCAGTTCAGCTGGGGGACATGGGTATATTATAGTCGCTATTGACTATTTTACCAAATGGGCCGAGGTGATGCCTACATTGAACAACAATGGTGAAATGACTGCTCTCTTTTTTTTAACCATGTGGTTTCCAGGTTTGGTGTGCCACAAGCTATAGTCACATATCATGGATCGCATTTTCACAATCACATGATGATCAAATTAACTACCAAATTAGGACTCTCTCATGATAGTTCTACTCAATATTATCTGCAAGCTAATAGATAGGTTGAGGAAATCAACAAAGTCCTTAAGCGCATGTTGCAAAGAATGATTGGAGTCCATAAACATAAATGGCATTTAATCATATACCCATCTTTGTGGCCATATCAGACCTCGGTGATAAATGCGACCAGATTTATGCCTTTTCAGTTGGTGTATGGTTTGGAAGCAGTCTTACCAATCCAATGTGAAATCTCATCCCTCAAGCTCGCAATTGACCTACTACCCGATACTTCTGAAGAAGAAGCACGTTTCTTGGAATTAATCCATCTGGATGAAGCCCGTTGTGATTCCACATTGGCTAACGAAGCACATAAGAAACACATAAAGGCACAATATGACAAGAATGTTAAGCCTCGTGTCTTCTCAAAAGGTGACTCGGTCTTGCTTTATGATCAAGATTCTGACAAACTAGGAGCAGGGAAGTTTGAACCATTATGGATGGGCCCTTATATTATTAAACATGTGTTGACAAAAAGATCCTACGAGTTAGTCGATTATGATGGGATTCCATTGTCACAGCTCCAAAATGGGTTGTATCTTAAATGTTACTATGCTTAATTAAGTTTAGTAAAACTTACTGTACATATGCTTTCATTGCATTTTTGTGTGTTAGTCTTCTTTTAGAGTTTTGATTTGGTTAGGTAATCCACTTCAAATTTTTTGCATATGTCGAACTTTTCAGAACCATTTGTTGGGTATGCTAATGGAGCTAGTCGTAGTACGCAGAACTTATCTTCTGCAAAATGGGCCATCTTCGCTCCAAGTGGCGAGTTAGTGAGTTTCAGGGGGATATGTATTGGTCGATCAAAAAACAATATCATTGAGTATAGCATGTTGATTGAACTCTTCTCTGATGCCATTTCACATGCCATATGCTGAATTATTGTTAGGCTATATTCAAAACTTGTCATTCTACAACTTACTAGCGTCTATTCCATCTGAAACCTAGCTATTCATCTTATGTTCCTAAGAGTTTGAATTTTGGAAAGACATTTTGAATTAATTCAATATCAACATATTTCCAGGAATTTAAACACATTAACTAACTCTCTAGAAAACTATGTGTTAAATAGACATTTGCAACATATGCAAAGAAATCATTTTTCAAATCACATCAATATTTGAACAAGATTTCATCACTTAACCTTAATAAAAACTCTGAAAGTCAAATAGATAGCTGTATATAATCTTTTGCAAATAGTTTTTGTCCAAGAAAAAATCGGTCATTTGACCCAAAAACTCAAAAATGAATGCAGAAAATATCCTAGAATAGTGTTGTTGATGATAACAGGTCATAGCCTATGCTATCATACGCATGAGTCTCATTTAATGACTCGGCATGCCAATGGTATGGAACTGCAAGCTCATGGGTAACTCATCAATCTGAACATCTGGAATACCAAGGGTTAAACCCTCTACGTGATCCTGCAGCTGAGCCAAGGTCTATGCAATGTCCAAATCTCTGAGAACTACTCTCTTGACAACTCTCTCCACTGGTGCACCTGCTTTCTGTGGGCGTACCACAGGTTGAGTGGATCCAACATCTGCATACATATACGAGTTTATTTATTCTGGGTAACAATAAAAGAACACAAAAAAAAGTGAAAACTTAAAAAGAAAAGTCGAATCAATTTACCAATAGCACTCCTCTGCGCCCCAATTGGCAATACTAGATCTGGATCACTGCGGAAGTCCATCCCAGCATATGGATATTCTGTGAAGGCCATCTCCTGATAGTTGAACCACTCGAAGAAAGTGAAGGAAAATGAGATTAGTGATTGGCCAACATGCCTAGCCATGAGATCTGCCCATCGCTGCATTCGTGGGTCTCTAGGTCCAAGTACTCCCAAAGAAATGTGTTGTGTCTGCATAAGCGGGGTCCTTTCCAAGGCGAAGGAAATCAAGATAGACCCATATCCAAATTTTTTTTCTTTCTAGCCTTCACCTTGGTCAGATGTTCTCTCATAGATGGAGTAATTGCCTCGCACCAATTGAATAACTTTGGTTCCAGGCATTCTAAGGTACACTGCATATAAAATCTGTTTGCTAAATGTAAAGCTACACTGCTAGCCAACCTAGCAAGGGTAAATAGGATTATTCTCAAAGGTCAATCACTAACATATCAGATATGAATCTTTCCATCTCTTCTGGGTTGAGAACCTTCCTGACAGAACTGGTGAATATAATCTCTCACCGATTCACCCCCTCTGGTGAATCCTAATAGTGAAATGGGGGCACCCCACCTCAATAATCCCGTCAGAAAGTAAACATCCTCGATGGTAAAGGGGATTTTTTCCCCCTAATGTGAAAAACCTGGTCAGTAGGGTCCAAAGCACGAACAAGATAATGTAGTAGTTCCATTTGTTGCCACATTCTGAATAAGTGAAAGAACTTCAGCAACCCATAGTTCTTTAAGGCATCGACTGTGCCCTAGTCATTTAAAGCAATCATGTCTTGTTCCTTATATTCTCATTCTCGCCATATAACGACCATTTTGATCCAATGAATATCTGAAACACAATTGTTAGATAAATTAGGATCCAACTTGGGTAAGAATCAGTTAAAAAATTGAGGAAAAACAACTGTTTAAATTCAGTTTTTTGCGCCCATCGCACTTACCCTTTATAGGCAATGCTATGCATTGTAGGCTGCCAGTTAGGAGCCTGCAATGCATCGCACTTTTCGATGGGGAAAGGGTGCAATGATCTAGAAAATGAAAGTTGAAACCATAGGGGCTTGAAAAGCTAAGAAATTTTGCTCAAAATTGAAAAAGAATGGAATATAATGAAAGAGCATTGGGATAGCTCCTACCTAGTCCTAAGAGCGAGAGAATGATCCATAGAATCTTTCGCAATCATTTGGTGAAGTTTTGGGTAAAAAATTGCTCCAGAGCTCCAAATCCAATGGTAAAAATGAAATGGTTAAAATGAATTACCAAAACTTGTCTTTATCTTTACTTTTACCTGTAATTCAATTAAATGTCGGTTTTTATTCTTTTTTATCCACGCACATGTATTTTTAATCATTTTTGGTGGATTTTTGAGCAGGATGAACAACTCAAAACAAAATCCAATGTACTAAATGGCGAATTGAGCATCTTTGACCACAAAGCAAAATTTTTGTTTTCTTTTCGAGCTTTGATATAGAATGAAAAGAAACCATAGAGTCTTCTTTAAACTCTTTTCAGACTCTCTAAATAAGAAAAGATTGTCGAGCGCTTATCTATTCCATCTCGTTAAAGTATTGGAAACGACATCTCTCTTGTATTATTTTATCCTTTTTCGAACCTGAGGGGTTATTTTACGAAAAAGAACTTATAGAGTTTTCTTTTCGTCCCTTTCAAACTCTCTAAAAATTAAAAGGACCGAGTTATATTTGTCATTAAACTCATTAAAATATCATAAATAGCGACAAACTTGTCCATCTAGACAAAATCTAGTTTCACCATCGCTAGACTCGTTAAAACATCAAATAGCAATGGGTTTTCCTGAAGGATGAATTATAGAACAAGCATATGTTATCCTCCTCAAGCTTGATAAAAAATAAAGAGGTACTGGTCAGCAATGACTAGGGAAAATGGGAAAAGTCTTGAAAACTTATGGTAGTGAGTCACTCTTGAACATGACACTTTCACTTCATCTCTGTGACTAAGCTGAGTCGGGTCATTTTGTTTGATGGTTATCATATCGTTGGTCTATCACACCATCCATCACTTTTGTTTTGGGTCAATGCTACCAATTCATCTCAATGTTGTTGATATGTTCAAGAGAAGTCATCCAGTTAAAACTTCATCTGTTGCAATACTATAAACCTTCATTTTCATGACCATCATTCCTGAACTTTGTGTCGTCAATAGATCCTCATATCCAAAAATAATTTACTTCGTTTCATGTCGTATATGTGGGATACATGAAGGCCCTCCTACGACGAGTCGCTTCTTGTCGACATCAGCTCACCATCCAAGAAGTTGACCTAGAAACACCCTTTCAATGATTTGAAGATTACATACAGCAGTGGCAAGTTTCTTGCTTCTCATGACAGGTTGACATCAATGGCCTTCGACTGAAAGATTTTGTGTGTTGTTCAACATCAAATCATTTATTCACACCATGTGAAATTTACTCTAGTACCTTGAGGATCATCATCATTATCGGTGATCACTCTCGCGTCTATTAACAACTTACATCATTGGTTGGTAATTAGGCGACGTCTCTCCATGTTCGACCTCAGAACATCTATTCACATGGTTAGACTTGTACATTGAGTGAAGATTGAACGAGATTGAAGACCCTGGATCTAGTTTCATCCATCTGAGCTACGATATATTCAGGAGTACCAAATCAAATGTACAAAGGGCTTGCACAGATGGTCATCCTAATCATGGATTACAAATCTATATCTGTAGAATCATAAGTCTATATCTGTAGAAGACTATCTGATCTATGTACATGTAATGAAAATTCAAAAGCTGAGCATGGGAATGCCTCCGTCATCTAGTTCATGAGAAAAATAAAATTATCATGACATATTGTATTGTAATTGATGTAGGTTGTCTTTTGTTTTGAAACCTCTGATCCTCATGATAAAGTATTTCACCCGACATATATATTTACAACCTCCTGCTTTAGGGGGCAACTGTTACATATTTATTTGGGCACATCAACCCCAACTTAAATTTCGATGTTATTAGGGTTCATAAACCCCTAATATAGTTGTTTCATGCCCTAAAGAACTTAGTCATATGAATGCCTCACTCTCAAAGAAGTTCCATCACAAACTTCATCCAAAAAGTGTCTCTAAATAGATCATTGTAGGAAGCCCTTCATTAGGATGCAATGAATTGCAGGTGCTACACTGACTAAGTGCTATGGATCACACTTAGGCCCTCTTTAGCCTGCGATGACCGAGCTTAGGCGAAGTTCTGGGAGAGTTTGAGGAATCAATTATTCATGGAAACCTCTAGAAGCTTCTCTAGTGCCACCTGCCCCTCTGAGTTTGCCTAAGGATGACAAAAGGAATTAGGAAACATCAACCTCCTATCTCCCTCTTTCATGGAACCAATTCCTATAAATAGGAAGGCATTCATCATCATCATTGATGACCCAACCTCCTTCACTCATCTATAAATGGATCACTCATCCAAGGGATCTAGGGCTGAATAGTTCTGAGTTGTAGGGAGGTGCTAATGGTTTGACTATTGAGGCTAAGTATTGTTGTAATGTTGGAATTTCTTGTTGTTCATGAGGTGAAGAAGGTTTGAAGCTGGAAGGATGGCACTGGATCGAACTCATGGGTTGTAATCCTTCTTTCTATTAATAAATCTTTTCAAGGTTTTTCCCCTATGTTTGTGTAATATGTCAATGCATTCATATGTTTATCACACTTTTGATTCTATGTTATTTATGAATTATGGATAATTGTGCTTTGACGGGTCTTTGTTTCTATAATTACATAGGTATTCTCCAAGCGTGTTAAGTATAGGGAGGAGTAGCGATATCAGTCAAAGGAGAGAGAGATCAAGAGAGGAATCAAGCGGATGTTGCAGGTTGGCTCTTTATAATCTTTCTCTTATTTGTTGTTCATAGGAAAAATAGTGAATTTTTTTAATTGTTGTTTCTAGGTTAGCTATCAAACCTAGAGGGTTAGCATTTCTTAGAAATACTAATTTTCCTGAAAACAAGCTTGCAGAAGATGTAGTTCACATAGGATGAAAGGGTATTTTGAAGAATTTTTGTTGAAATTTTGAAGTGGAAACATTATCCTACCAAAAGTTTTGAAGTGTTTCCAGTTTTTTCATCATTTCAGGTATTACTGAAATTTCCCATAGTACCTATCACAACAGAAATATATAGCTGTCAGCAGTGAACCTTCGGGCCAGTTTTGGAAGACAAAAATTCATAACAATATGGATAAGAAAGATGGTGGATATAAAACAATTATGATGTTGTTGAAGGTTATGTTTAATGAAGACATACGTTCATTCAATAGGCAATACCATAAAGAGAAAATTCAGGAGCAAAAGGGGCAACGAGTGAGTTTTACAGCAGCAAAGTGTCATTCTTCCTCTTCTTCTCATCTATACCTATACTTTCTATTGTAATTTGATGGGAGATGATCTTAATGTATAAAAGACACTCATGTAACAAGAATATAGTGGAACCACCAATTTAAGAGAGTTGGAGTTGATGCCTCTCTCCCTATATACCTTTTGTAGATATAATTTCAGTGTTGGATTTTGGTACACTTGAAGACTCATCTTAATAAAATAGCTTTTTCTACACTTCATGTTGGAGGATTTTGTGATTCAAGTCATATCTAATGTGTGTTTTGTCTATCTCATGTTTTCAACTTTCTGAATTATAAATTTGTAGTAGCTAGTATAGTATGAGTGAGAATCATTAAGTGGATCTGATGATGATTTATCTAATGTCTAGTTTTCTGTAAATTATAATATGTGTTCAAGTAGAAATTGCTAGTGAAGATTTCATAAAGGATTTGTGAGATACTTTATACCTGTTTTTACTTCCTAATTTTTTTCCTTATCAAACATGTTTTAATATTTTAAATGATAAATTACAGTAGATAGAATAGTATGAGTGAGAATCATTAAGAGGATCTAATGATGACTTATCTACTATCGATTTTGGTGTAAATCATAATATCAGTTTAAGTAAAAATTGTTAGTGAAGGTTTCACAAAGGATTTGTGAAATGATTTATACTTTTTCCTACTTTCTAATTGTTATTCTTCTTGTCAAAAATAGAGTTAGCTACAGGGCTTTATGTAGTTGAAGTGACTATCTTAAGATACTCTATTTCTTAGGATAAGTATCAGCTACTTGTTCTCTTTCCTTTGCTCCCTTATACTACTCATTTAACCATAAAATTTATGCTTACCACAACTTTACAAATGCATGAAAGTTAAAGAGGAACACAATCATTTCAAAACTCCTTCAGAAGCCATCCCACCACTCAAAAAACCCTTTTAAATTTTGAAATGAAATCATGATGTGTCAGGCTTACTCCTTTTGCAGTATAGGAGTAACTCCTTGCACTAACAGTTGGGATGAATAATGTCAACATAGTTTAGATTTGTTAAAAGAAAAGATGGTAACTATGCCAATCTTAGGATTTCTCGATTGGAAAAAGGAGTTTCATGTACATGTAGATGCTTATTGCGTTGCGCTAGGTGCAGTGCTAACACAAGCCAGTGAAGGAGAAATGGACCATCCTATCGCCTTTCACAGTAAGAAGTTATCGAAGGTGGAGAAAAATTATTCAATGACTGAGTGCGAATGGCTGACCATGGTCTAGATGTTGCAAAAATTCAGGGATTACCTTTTAGGAGGGCATTTCAAGATGCATACAGATCATTCTGCCTTAAAATACCTGGTTAACAAGGCTGTGTTGGGTGTTGGGTTGTGTTATATTCTTTCCACATAGTTAACAGGGGGTTTGAGGGGTACCCGTAACCCCACTTTATGGGGTCCGGGGCATCGCCCCGGAAAATTTTTGTTTTGGACCCTATGTTAGGTTGGGCGGACCCACCTATGGTTTTGTGCATGATTTTCGCACATGTTTTTTGGACGCGATGGTTTTCGGTCCATGGTTTTGGACGCAATGTTTTTCGGTCCATGGTATTGGATTCTTCGGCATGTATAAATATGTATTGTAACATTGAAAGGAACATAATGAAAAATCAAGCTGGTAGTCCCGGTTTTGGGAT
>APFE031117866.1:136919-156953 GCA_000404065.3 Pinus taeda
ACATCAGTGATCTGCTTCCCTTTGCCATTCCCCTTGTCGGGTTCTGGCTCAGGGTCAGAACATGTATCTGATTCTGAAGCCGACACTCACTTGTGTTATGAATGGGACCCTTGTGGAACTCACACCACTTTCCTGTGTCCTTCTTTGGCTTCGTGGTGTTATTATTTTCTTATGGCTTCGATAGGTTGTCTTGGGTCACCCCACCTTGGCTTTGTCCTTTAGGCTTCGGATTTGCAGATCCAAAGTCTCGCTTATTCTGTTTGAACTTTTGCTCAATTTTGACAGCATATCGGTACGTCGTGCCGAGTGAGGAGATGTTCAGGAACTCCATCTCTTCCTAGATGTATCTGTGTAGGTAGCGTGGTATTTGAGTACCAGATGCAGCTCAGAATCTTTGATACCCAATCGTGTGCGAAGGGTATGAAAAATGTTTGTGAACTCCGGAACATCTTGGTCTCGTCCCTGCTACAGTGTGGTCCATTTGATGTATTTTTCCTCATAGCTTTTTACAGGGTAGTACTGCTCCTTGATGGCATCCCAGAAGTCATTCCAAGTGGGTGCGGCTGAAAATAGTGAGCCTGTACTTTCATCCTTCTACTCACAGTAGGTTTCCCACCAGTCCTTGACGTGGGGGGCTACCTTGAGAAGAGCGAAAACAATCTTTTCCTGACTTGAAAATTCATGAACAGAAAAATACCCATCTAGCAGATTTAACCATTTATCTACACCATCTGCGTCTATTTGACCCTTGAAGATGGGGATTTCAAAGTTAACTTATACCTTAAAAGGTGTGGCATTTCCAGAGTAGCTGTTGGAAGCCGATGCGTCATCTCTGGGTAGCCGCTGAAGGATCTACGCAATGCTATCCATCATCGCGTTCCTTTGTTGCTCGAGCGCTTCTTCGAGCAAGATTTTGATAGGATCTCCTGCCCCCTCATCTTTCTTCTCATCTGCCATGGGAGTTCGTCGGGATTTGCGAGGCTGGTCTTGCAAAGGTTTGACCAGTTCAAGCCCTAACTCCTTATATCTTGACCTCGTTGAGGACATGCAAAGAAAAACAGAGAAAAAGCAGACCGCTCTGATACCACTGATCCAGATTTAAACAGGAACGCAACAAAATACAGAGATAACCATATGCAAAAAGATGCAGTGGAAATAATCCTTCATTTCATTAATGGAAAATACTGAAATATTCTTACAACCGGAAATAGAAATAAACCAGCTAGGGCGATGGTAGCTTATCTCTAAGAAGAGATGTGGCGGCTACATGCCTCTAAACTGTTCTGAACTATGTTAAAATGAGGCTCGAAGGCCTATTTATTGTTGAGAAATAATGGAAAACTCTTCACATTCCAAAACCTAACCCTAGAAGATGAAATGCCAAATTGTGGGCCCCGTTTTTGGGTAAGTTAGTACATCAACTTCACAGGGTCGCGAATTGGTCGTATTATCTCTGTTTGATGTGCATGATAGCCCGTTGGAAAGATCTCTCCGAGGACTACGATGAAAAAGACGATTTTTTGACAAAATCATCATTGGCGGTAGATTTCCCAAAAAACGTCATTTAGGGCCTCAAAAAAACTCCGGAAGTTTAGGACCTGAAAAAACTGCTAAAAATAGTAAACTGTGCTATAATTAAGGAAACTAAAAAACTGAAAGAAACAGTTGTGGGGGAGGAAACTAAAAAACTGAAAGAAACAGTTGTGGGGGTCCAAATGGGATAGGTGGGTGGCCACCAACATCCACCTGGATCACTGAGTGCGCGGAGGCCTAGGTAGAGTCTGTGCTGAGTGCATGGACCCCTATAGCTATGTGCACAGGGTAGTTTGAGTATGTAATTAGTGAAGTGAAGATCAATAAAGATAGTTTTTTTCGAAGAATTATTGAGTATTTATATTTATATATATTAATGTTATATGTGGATGATGAATGAAATGTTTTATGAATTACAGATTGAATGTTATGTGATTATCTTGAATCTATCTTAATAATGGACTAATGAATGCTTAGGAACTTTCACAAAGTTTCTGGTTATTTCTCTTATGTTTTCTGATGAATTAAGTAGATCTGCATGACTTCCAATTTAGAATTTCTTTATGATGTGCGTAAGTAGGTAAATCGACTGTTAAAGGTCCCCAAGGACTGATCGTTGGCCCTTTGAAGGTCCGGAGGCTGCTTTAACTGAGTTGTAGTAACGTGCCCTAGAAGTTTATCGATATGCACAAAGGTAGATCTAAATCATTGGAAGACATCACACTAGTCTCTGGATGCAGAAACTTGGTTCTCACATCCCCCATACTACTTCGAGTGAGACTGTAGCCCGTGCTATGCATGTTGTTTTGAAAAGGGCCAATAGTGTAGGGTTTTGTTAGTTGGTGCAACTAACTCTGAACCTAGGTCAGGACCACCTAAGCCAAAAGGATCATACCAATAATGTGTCCATGTTAAGAGCATTTGTTAACCACAAAAATCCATGCACATGTGGAGATCCACGATGTTTCCACTCATAGCAACACCGATAATTTGTAGCTTGATGAAAATGTTCAAAAATTTCATCTCAAACCATTATATGCCTTAAGTGCATATAATGTGCTATAATATAAGGATGATTAACTACATTTTGAAGTATCAATTTCCTTTATTCCTTTGTATCTAGAGGACATATACCTAACATTAATTTATGTAAATATGAACATTACATATATGTTGCACTTAATTTAAAGAATATTCTAAGACACCCAATTTGTTGAACCAAGTTAGATAACTTAGCACAAAATTTATTCCAATACGCATGTTTGCCTCTTAGTATAGTTCCAAAGTGCATCAATCTTTCTCCAAGTTGTGAATCTAGAAGATTTTGCAATTGTTCTCGTAATTCCTCCATTTTTATCGATAGATTTGTTATATTCTTATTTAAAAATACTATAGATGAAGCTTGAGCATGATGTGTCATGATGATATTGAGTAAAAATTATCTAAATCATGAGTGCCTTCCAAACCTATTATCACGATATCAAAGAAGATATTTTTCATATGCATGAATATGAACATGTCTCTCTCATGTTTGCAACCAATATCATTCACCTTTTGAGAACAATGATGGAAATACCATATTGAATACTGCCAGTGTTATACTCATTGATTGGAGATAAGCCAATGCTAGACCAACTAAGCACTTCTTCTACATTAGTTTGTTCCTCTGCATTAGGATTATTTACCCAATCTTGAATAATATCAATCTATTATTGAGCATTTGGAAGCTTTGATGAAAATGAATATGTATGCAAGACATCTAATGCATCATAAATCCTTGGAACCCCTTCCAACATTTCAAATTCAATGTCACTATATATTTATGGAAAAGTAACATCATTAATGATATGTGATACATCTGTTGGAATTTCAGGTAATCCTTGAAGTGCATAATTATCAACTTGAACTCCACGATAATATGGATCATTCTCAATATTATAATATAATGCAGACAATATAATTTATTTTCTGACAATAAAATCATAACTTGATCCTTTTGCATTTTTTTTCCACACAACAATTATTAAATCCAAGTCTTTAATATGTTAGGGTAATTTCCTGACAATATTGGTAACCTCTTGTGGAAAAATAATGGTGTGACTTGTATATACGTATTGCACACCTATTGAGTACACAACCTGCAAATTTGGAGTTTCACGTGCTATCAACATCTCTTCAACTTGTGTGAGCTTTGGAAGACCTTTATCTTGTTCCCATGGATTCATATGTTTAGCCGTTGAAAGTCTATGGTGACTTCCTTATAATTTATATCTCATGCGCATTGGACCTATATTTGTCTTAAGTACTTGAATTCCAACATATGACTCTTCACACACATGATGTATTTGAACTTCATCCAATCGATCAATCCTATCACGAAATCTTCGATGCACAATATTTATATCGACGAGAATTTTAGGTTGAGCTTGGGCATAAATATATTTTAAAATATTTTTTTTGTAGGATTTTCTTCCAAATCTTGTACCATGTTTGAGTTGGTTAGATATTGTTTGTCGATATGCTCTTTTTTTTCATTTTTTCATTTCCTCTTTTCTTCATGATTTTTAATTTCCATTTCCTTTGAATTTTCTTGTTGATTTCCTCTTTGTTGTGCATTTTATTCTATTATTTATTGTGCATTTCTTTGTCAACATTCTCTTTGATATTCTCTTTGACACGCTCTTCTATTTTCCTATTCTTTTTTGGTTGTAATTTCTAGTGCCTTTCTCTATTCTCCATGCTCTTTAGTTGTCATTTCCGATGGGTTTTTTTGCTGATTTCCTTTTTCTTGTGCATTTTATTCTATTGTTTATTGTTCCCTTATTTCTTGATATGCTCTTTTATATTGTCTTTAATGTGCTCTTCTCTCTTCTTGTTCTTGAGGAGTTGTCATTTCTAGTGCCTTTATTTGTTCTTCATGCTCTTTAGTTTCCATTTCCTCTATATTTTTTTGTTGATTTCCTCTTTGTTGTGCATTTTCTTCTATTCTTTGTTGTTTACTTCTTTGTTGATATGCTCTTTGATATTCTCTCTGACATTCTCTTCGCTCCTCTTCTTCTTGTGCAATTGTAATTTATAGTTCCTTTCTCCATTCTTCATGCTCTTTAGTTATCATTTCCTCTCGCTTTGTTTTGTTGATTTCCTCTTTGTTGTGCATTTTATTTTATTCTTTGTTGTGCAATACTTTATCAATGTTCTCTTTGATATTATCTTTGACATGCTCTTCTCTTTTCTTGTTCTTGTGAAATTTTCATTCCTAATATATTTCTATGTTCTTCATGCTCTTCAATTGTCATTCCCTTTGGTTTTTTTGTTGATTTTCTCTTTGTTCTACAATTTATTCTATTCTTTATTACACCCTTCGTTGTCGATATTCTCTTTGACATTCTCTTCTCTCTTCTTCTTGTTCTTCTTGTGTAGTTTTCATTTCTAGTGTCTTTCTCTCTCCACTTGCTCTTACTTGTTCATTTTGATTTATTCATTGTTATTCATTCTCTTCAGTTGTGATCTATTATGCCTTTCTTTCTCGATATGTTTTTTTAATATTCTCTTTAATATGCTACACAATTTTCTCTTTCATTTTTCTTCTTTCTTCAATCTTCTCTTTGTTCATCACACATTTATTCTAAATTTTCCATTTTTCATTGTTGTTGTTATTTCCTAACATGTTCACATGTGTGTATTATTATATCCTCAACATGCACATTATCCATCTCATTAAATGAGAGGACATAGTAGCATCAATTACTGTAACACATAAATTAATGCACATCACAAATAATTGCTTTTTGAAGATATACTAAAATCAATTCTCTCCAAAAATAAAATTTCCTTTAAAGCAATGCACATCATTCATCTAGTTATATCAATTCAGGAATTAACATCTACATTCAAATCAATAAATATAAATAAAACAATCTAAAAGATTTATAAATCAACATAATATTGAAATCAATGCATTTAGTGCAATTAATTAGATAACATTAGATATTAACATCTACACTGAAATCAATGAATTTTTGAAATTGGGTGAAATCTCTAAATCCAACATTTTTTTTACTTTGTGCAAAAAAATTAATTCATCTCTCGTTAGTATAATAGTTTGTTATATTATTATACTATTACATAACATTATAGTTTACTATACTATACCAATATTCTTTTTTCCTGGAAAAAAAAACTCATATTTTCATTCATAGAGTTGAAAAAAAATACATTTTTCATATGCACCTTTATTGCATTCCTTGGGATCTACCTCGATGCCACATGAGGTAGCAATCAATCAATAATATATCTCAAAAGGTTTACATAATAATTCCCACACAAAAACAATGACTAAAAGGATGCCTAAGGAAGGTCGTGTAGACTCAAAGGATCATGAAATATAGATATGTACAAACAAAGTAGAGAAAATACATCAAAACAAATATTAAAGTCATATAGGGAGGATCAAGAAGCAACACCAATCTTCCCCTTATTGCCATTCTTTTTATGGACCTACTGCCAAGCCCCCATACTAGTACCAACTAGAATCAAAGCCAAAGAACATTCAACTATCTTTGGAGGATGATCCTTGTTTGAATATGAGCTTTTAGATACATGGACAAGTTTTGTGCCCCAAAATTGTCCTCCATGTGAATATCTTTAGTTTATTGTTATGGATCCATGAAAATATAAACATATACCATATTTGGAAAGAGAGAAACATCACCATGGGTCATGTCGCCCCCAACAATAGGTGAAAGGTGATGTAGCTAACCCTCCACATCAAACTGGTGGGTTGGGTTCCTCGAGAAACATCCTCGTCAGTATTTGAGGAACGTGGATCTAT
Organism: Pinus taeda; assembly: GCA_000404065.3. Classification (NCBI taxonomy): domain Eukaryota; kingdom Viridiplantae; phylum Streptophyta; class Pinopsida; order Pinales; family Pinaceae; genus Pinus; species Pinus taeda. Next base: position 143,284 of record APFE031117866.1, read on the forward strand.
GTACTAGAAACCTTTTAGCTTAGTTGTAGTATTTTTCTTCTTTTTGGAATTCTTTTTGACCTGGGGACATGTGTTATGTAGGTGGTCAGTCATAAATACTAATTTCTTTAATTAAAAAGTTTAATTAATCCTTATAAAATCTATATCTACAAAATCTATATTTTTAATTATATATCTCTTATGATCAATTAAGGAAAGATTAAAGAAAGTGCAGTTACAAATGTAATATGAAATGCAATTACACCTCATCTTGTCATAGGCCATATAAAAAAATTCAACATTAAGATTAGGATTCACAAAGATTTTCATGTTTTTGTAATTTAGATATTAATTCTCATTGATTCTAACTGTTATATACACAATCCAAATGGAAATCATATTTAATTCCATCTCTTGTTATATGCATGTAGATATAGTTTTAAAGCATTTGAAGAATTACACTGTACATTAAAATTTTAGTTGATGGATATGTTATATACACAATCCAAATGGAAATCATATTTAATTCCATCTCTTGTTATATGCGTAGATATAGTTTTAAAGCATTTGAACAATTACACTGTACATTAAAATTTTAGTTGATGGATACGTAACTGATGGATTAAAACTCTTAGATGGAATCTGTTTTTGATATATTTTTATCTAAAAATGATGGAGATACAACATTCTCATTGAACACATGTAACCGGTTTTCCTATTGTTAATAGATAAATTGTCTTATTGTTCTTCCTTGGAAAAGAAATTACACCATACATTAAAAAAAAATCCATATTCATATAATCTATATGCCAAATAATAGTCTCTAATTTGGAGCGTTATGTACATGTTGTCCCAGTGTTAATCATATATGATTCAAATGGTTATGTACACAAATTTACTTTTGAAATATTTTCAATGCTTAAAAAAAAATCATGTCCACAATTTTCCCATGATAGTACCAATTTACCCTTATGTGTTAGCTTCTACTTGGTTATATTTTTCCCTTCTTATTTTCAACTATAAATACATCAAAATAATTCATTTGCACATTTTTAAATAAATACATTTTTATAAATAAAACATTGTAGATATTTTTTTTTCACGTGAAAAAAAAAAACAACTTTTATTGAATAAAATATGTTACATGATCTACGGTTCATAAGACATCACACCACCTAATACAAAATCAGACCAAAGAAAAAACATAAACCATGGGTAGATGAAACCAAAAGACACATCGAGAAGAAAAACCACCACTAAGCCAGAAAAATCAACCTCCAAAGGAGGCATTATAGGACTTCAACAAAAACCAAGCAACATCCTAGATCTAACCGAAGCTACAGGAAAGACAAAAAACCAAAATGAAATGCTAGATTTAGTTAAAAAAGAAAACAAAAAACCCAATGCCTGGGGTGCACCCTAGATCCAGAGGCTGTAGTGGATGAAACTTGGAGCCAACAAAACACCATGCTTAGATAACACATCAACCACTATGTTATGTTTCGAATATATGTCAGAAAAGGAGATATTATTAAAAGAGACTTTAAGCCCCATGATTTGTCGAAGCCAGTGGTATAGGGAAGGGACATCTAATGAAGAAATTCCCTGCACCCAACCAATGGTGGACTTGGAATATCCAACAATTATAATCTCTTAAATGGAAGGCCACCCTACAAGCTTCAACACTCCCCAAATATCCAAGACCTCCGCTCGGTAGCTAGTGCATGTGCTACTTGACTAGTAAAACTAGTAAGCTATGGAATGGTCCACCAAAATGTAAGCACCACATCCACATGCACCATCTAAGAAAACACTACCAAAGGAGACGTTAGGGGAAGAGTAGTCAAATTGAGTGAAAGAGGCCATTCTATTGCAAGCAAAGGGCTTCCAAGGGCTCACCTCCAAAAAAGTAATTCTGAATTCCCAAGCTGGTGGAGTGAACATCATGAATATGGTTTTCATAAATGTACTTGTTCTCCCTTACCCAGATACCCTAGAGGAAGCATAATGTAAGGGATCTTACTGCCTTTCGAACATCTCCACAATTGGATAGCCAAGCAAGAATGGGCGATCGATCCACCATTGAATCAACATTGAGTGAGTGAATGATCTCTTCCCAAACAGATAACGCAAAGGGGCGGTGTAAGAATATGTGTTCTATGTCCTTAGGGGCCGATCCACAAAGCTCACACCATCTTGGACTTGAAATCCTATTTTGATGAGAATGTCCCACATAAGGACCCAGTTGTGAGAGACTACCTAAGTGAAACATTTAATATTTAATGGCTCATTCCACTTCCATATTCGATCCCTCCACTTGGTCGAAGGCTTAGCGGGAGACAAAGATGTTATATATGTGTAGAAAACTTTGCTTAGGATGCCCCACCATCCTGAATCCTTTGATTAGTGAGAAACCCAAATTGTTATGGAGTTATGTGGCATGCTATGATTATTTTAACTCCATTTTTAATCAATTTAGAAATGATTTTGTACACAAAGTTACATAAAGAAATAGGTCTATAGTAGAAAAAATAGACAAGAGATGATTTTTTGGGAATGATCAAGCGTTTCAAGCATTTTTAGGAACTAGGTCCTCCCTATTTGTGGATTAGGGTTGAAAAATGTTACAGTAAGGAACAAACAAGTTAACCTACATTATGATTAAAATAGTTGATTATAAAAATTAAAGATTTTTTATTTTTAATCATAAATGTTTATATTTATAAGTTTATTTTAGATCCTTATAGATTACTTGCATTTTAGGGTATTGAAAATAGAAGAACTGAAAATATTTATAAGTTATGTTAAGCAGACATTGCGCATTTAAACTGCATCAAGCCCTTGATTTCAAAGTTCCATCAACTTGTTTGGCCATGATCTCAAATTGCAAAACTGAAAGAGAGGGTGTGTTATTTATATTAGGTCTTGGCTATAATTTAAATACATAAATTACATTACACTTGAGTGGATATTTAAAATATATCAAATCCATATTTATTAATTAAAGAAAGATGTTTATGTTTTACATCTAACATCTAAATCCTACACATGTAATCCATTTCAATAAAGCCTTTGCAACCAAGAGGATGTTTGAAAGCATTAATTTTATTAGTGTGTATAACCCAAAAATTCACATGTTATTAAAAAAAAAAAAAAAATTGCGTCACTATGTTTTAAGAAAAAATGACCATATCAAAATTCTTGGATACTTACACAAAACTTGCCATTTTTTGTATCTCAGAAACACCAATAAGAATCCACAGATTCTGCATTTACTTTAAACATGTTTGGGACAATATTGTCTTGTAGGCTTTAATGGTATTGCATCTAGCATGGCATACTCGACACTTGATTGTATTTTTTTTTCTTCGTGTTGTAACTTGTATTTGAGTATGCCAATGGTTCTTTTAGGAAATTGTCTAAGCTATAAATGTTGGAATAATGGAGGGGGTATGAAGATCTTTGGTACGTTCTTGTGCAAGTAACTCTATAATTGTTCCAATAGGCACAATTGGAGACCAATTGAATTCTAAAAGTTTCCTTCCGAGAATATGACTTCCTTAAGAGTTGCATTAAGTTTTGTGTCAGGCCATGCTACAATAAGACAGTTGTATTTTTTCCCCTCATAGTGTGATAGTACACCATTTTTCCTGAGATATTAGATAATGGGTTAACCTTGTATTGCATTGATATAAAAAAAAATCCTATTGTAATAGATGATAAAAGATGAGCAGGATGAGGATCTTATCTTTGTGATGCCAATGCATGTTGAATCATTCTTGGATTCATCCATTATGGAGAAAAAGTCCAGAAATTATGTTCGGAAGCAAATAATTATGTATACAAATGCAGAAAAATTACTAAAAAAAATCAGTAGCACTTCTGTCAAAACAAATAAATTTTATCTGACAAAATAAATTTTATCTGGACACCTCATGCAGCAAAAATAGAAAACACTTGCATATGCAATGTTAGCATTGAGCAACATGATATAAGTGTATTGGCATATGCAGAGAGCTTGTTTCTGGGATAGCCCATTGGAATGGAGGGTTCACAACAGAACTTGATGAACGGAGTATGGTCCAATGGTTGGAAACCTGTTCACTAATTTTTTCCTAACTTAATAGAAAATTGACTTCAGTGTCAGAATATGATCGAGGAAGAAGTACCATGGCCAAAAGGCAAAGAAAATAATTTGTGACAAAGGGTGTAGTTGTCTGCAAGTCCATTCTGATTATGCAGTACCCTAGGAATTTGCATCAGAAGAAATTTTCTGGCATTTGAAAGCAACTGAGATGACAAAATAATTTCTGAAAATTCATGATTCCATATTTGATAGCTAGTGGAATAGAGAAGTTGGCATGGGCAATTTGGGCATTTTAAGAATTAAAAAACAAAGCAGATGAAAGACTACAATGGATTTCAGCTTTCCAACCTACTCAAGGGTTAATAGAGAATGTAAGGGCCCAAAATGGGAACTCCCTGGTTTTTGGAGCAAGTGATGTGGGAAGATCAGAGTGGGTTCGACCCTGTCAGGACCCTAAGTTAACATCACCGCCCTTGACTTGGCGATTCAGACACCCAACCGGGTGCACATGACGCTTAGGCGAGTTGCAGGTATGGGTGCACCGATGATATGCAATGGGAGTGCAAACATAGTGGCGGGTGCATCCGGCGCCCACCTGACTCGGGTTTGGTTAAAGGCGTGCAGATGGAGAGCACGCGTGGTGATGTTGGGTTAAAGGCAACACGAGGAGCGGCGGTGGAAACTCGACTTCGGTTAAACGCACCAGGATAGAACGTGCGACGGGGGTACACACCTAGCGTACACGGGTCAACCGAATGAGGGAGACACGGGTGAGCCAGGCGGATGAATGGACGACACACATGATGGGTGGAATTACGCCGGTTGCGATGACATGGAAGGCTAACACACGTTGGTAAATGATGGGTAGTGAGGCAATGCATGGAAAGTTGATTTGAAGGTCTGACGCCCCCAAGTGACATGAGCATTGGATAAACAGCATGATAGAAGGCTTAGTGGTCAAGTGTTGGTGTAAAACAACAACTCGGCACAATTCGTAGTGTGAAGGGTGGAGGGTGAACGAAAGCGCAAAAGTGTGAGGTTATGCGCTCGCATAACGGGAAAGAGAAACATGACTGTGCGAAGGGTCATTTAGGAAAAAAACGAATGTCAAAAATAGTTCTATGCAACAGGTGCATGATAGGTGTTAAAGGCCACAACAATGTGCACGAATTTGACACTTTGTGCAGAATTTGGGTAGAGTGTGGAGCTCGGGCACGACCGACCTCCCCTTTGTAAAATACATGTAAATTACAGAAATTTATATTGAAAATATAAATTTGGCATATTGATGTTTTGGTATGGTTATGGAATTGTTGTATTGTTGTTATGTTATTTCTCAACCTAATTTAATAATGCAAAAGAACACATAATAATGTTGGTAGGGATACTCTCGAAGATGAGAAAAAAACTATGGTATTTTAATCGGTGCCGCATGGGTCCTCGAATAGTGCAACTGACTTGGGGGCATGAAAAATGGTATCATAACAAATACAACATAATGCAATAGAGACGAGAGATGTATGTAGGCATGGATTCTTGAGAAGAAGAAATGTTGGTTGCACATTTTGTGGTTTTTTGACTTGGATATTTCTGGGAGAATTGTCCAAGATTTGGTGGACACAAGTGGGACTCATAACTTTATGATGAAGAGGTTAGCAAAGGAAGTTGGGCTGTAAATTACACTCAAGGACTTGGAGGTCAAGGTAGTGAACTCAAGGGTTAAAGTGTTGGGATTGGAAAGGGTTGAGCTAGTTCAGAGTGCAGATTAGCAAGGTTATTTGGAATTCATAGTGATGGAGATAAATGAATTTGACATGATATTGGAGCAGGACTTTCTGAAGGGAAACAAGGGAATTGTTGTCCCATTTTGCAATGAGATATTGTTGATTGGAGACACATGGATGTGTAATTTTACTACTCACCAACAATGTAGGGAGGTGAAGGTGCAACATGTGTTTGCACTAAGTATGAGTAGGGTGATGCCAAATTGGATGTTGAGACATATGCGACAATAATCTAGAAGGTTGAGGATGATGATGGAGTGGGGATGCCCATTCCGATCGAGATCTCTGATGTATTAGTCAAACATGAAGATCTAATGCCCGATGAGTTGTCAAAAGTACTACCACCAACATATGCAGTGGACCATAACATTAAGCTAGAGCCAAGGAAGCAACCACCAACAAAAGAGCCTTATCGTTTGTCAAGACTAGAGTTGGAGGTGTTGAAGGGAAAATTGAAGGAATTGGATGATGCAAGCTTCATAAAACCTTCAAGGTCCCCATATAGTGCTCCAATATTGTTCTAGAGAAAGAAGGATACAAATGAGTTATGAATGTGTTTTGATTATCATGCATTGAATAAGCAGACGATAAAGAACATATATCCTTTGCCACTTGTTGCGAATTGATTTGATAAGCTTGTGAAATACAGAGTGTTTTCAAAGCTCGATTTAAGAAATGAGTATTATTAGGTGCAGATAGTAGAGGGTGATGAGAAGAAGACCGCAATTATGACAATATATGGGATTTTTGAGATTCTTTTCATGCCATTTGGGTTGTGCAATGCTCCTACTACGTTTTGCACATTGATGAATGATATTTTGCGTCCATATTTGGATTTTTTCGTGGTTGTATACTTGTTTGACATCGTGGTGTTCAATGATAACATGGAGGATCATAAGAATCACTTGGCTTTGGTATTTGAGGCACTGAGGAAGAATCAATTGTTCTTGAAGATGTCGAAGTGTATGTTTGCCCAGATCGGGATTTCGTTCCTTAGACGCATAGTGGGTCAATGTCACATACAGATGGAGCCAAGAAGGGTTTAGGAAATCGTGGATTGGGCCGCGATGAAGAATGTCCATGATATGAGAGTATTATTAGGGATGACCAAGTACCAGTGGAATTTTGTGGAGGGGTATTCCAAGGTGACTGCACCACTTGAAGACCATTTGAAGAAAGACAAGCGATGGAATTGGATGGAGAAGTGTTGAGTAAAATTTGAGGATTTGAAGAGGAGGATGGTTACAACACCGATAATGAAGCTACCTGACTTCGAGAGACCATTTGAGATGCACACGGATGCTTATGATTTTGCAATATGGGGAGTAATCATGCAAGATGGAAATCCGATGGCATATGAGAGTTGAAAACCGCAGGATAGAGGGCAACGATATGCGGTTCATGAGAAGGTGATGACTGTGATCATCCATTATTTACAAATATGGAGGAATTACTTGATTGGGAATCCTTTCATTTTCAATACTGACAACGTTGCAATGATTTATTTTGTATCCCAACCAAAGTTGTTAGTAAAACAGGCTCGTTGGCAGGACTTCTTGGCAGAGTTCGACATGACTATTGAGTACAGGTCAGGTAGACTCAATGCAATTATATATGCCTCCAAAAGGAAGGGACAATTAGGTGCACTTGAGGAGGGAGAGGACCGTGTCAAGCAAAGTAGGAGTTGAGTTCATATGACCAATGAGATGCAAAGTATACTATTTTCTAGTGTGGAGAAAAATATTTAGGTGAAGAGAATTCTGAAGTAGGTGAAGGAGGGGAAGACTCGAAAGTTTTTCCTACGATATGGACCCTTGTTATATGGGAACTAACTCTAAATTACAAAGTAATATAGACTTAGAAGGCATCTCTTGAAGGAGTTCCATGATTCTCCAAGGGTTGGCCACCTAGGGCAGCGTGATTCCTTGGTATTGTTGGAGAGGGGATACTTTTGGGAGAAGATGAGGGAAGATGTGGAAGAGTATGTGCATATGTGCATCATTTGTCAATAGGAAAAATCAGAGAACTAGAGACAGGGAGGATTTTTGCAGCCTTTATCAATTCTGGAGAGACCTTGGATGAGTGTTTCGAATGAGTTCATCGCTCAGTTACTGCAGGTGCAGGGGTACAATGGGATTATGGTTGTTTTAGATCATTTTTTCAAGTATGTCATCTTCATTCCAACAAATATATCTTGTGGAGTTGAGAAGAGTGCTTATCTATTCTTCAAGAATGTTGTGAAGTATTGGGGAGTGCCATTGAGTATCGTGTCCGACTGAGATCCACGTTTTATGGGAAGATTTTGGACCACTTTGTTCAAGTTGGACGTGATAGAGTTGCTACATAGTTCAAGTTACCATCCACACACAGATGGCCAGGCTGAATGGATTATCACATTTCTGGAGGACAACTTGAGGCATTATGTGAAGTATGATTAGAAAAATTAGCTTGAACTCTTGGATGTGGCTCAATTTAGCTCCACAAACTATGCTACCAAGGGGATTTTTGAGGAGTCCACATGTGAAGAGATTCTTGATAGCTGAGGAGTCTTTGGATTTGGCACGAATGCACTTGTATGATGTTGTAGGGAGAATGAAGAAATAGGAAGATAAGGATAGGAGGGATGCACACTTCGATGTTGGGGATATGGTCTTTTTTAGAATCACCGGAGATCACTTTCAGCCACCAAAAGGGGCTGCAATATCTTTGACGAGGAAGTATGAAGGGCCATTTTGAGTGAAGAAGCGAGTTGGTGAAGTTTCTTATGAATTGGATCTTTTGAAACACATGTGTTTGAAACATCATGTCTTTTGTATGAGTCAGATCAAGATATGTAGGCTTGATGAAGATCATCCTAAGAGGAAAACACCACCAATGGGACTAGCCATGATTGTGGATGAACCAAACTTGGTTCTCGACAAGATCTTGGATCTCAGGACTACATGTGTTGGGAGTTCTGCATGGAGGGAGTACTTCATTCAATGAAAGGATGCACCGGAGGAGAGTGGTTGGAAAATGGAGGATTCACTGTGGATATGGAAAAAGGATATTGTAGAGTTTAATGAGGAGTTGGCATGATCAATTGGATTTCTGAGGATGACAATGACTTATGTTGGGGGAGGATGTCAGGACCCTGAGTCGACATCACCACCCTTGGGTGAGTCAGGCACCCAATCAGGTGAACATGACACTTAGGCAAGTTGCAAGTAAGGGTGTGTCCATGATATGCAATGGGTGTGTAGACGTAGTGGTGAGTGCACCAGGTGCTTGTTTGACTTGGTTTCAGTAAAGGTGTGTGGATGGAGAATGTGCCCGATGATGTTTGGTTAAAGGAAACATGGGGAGCGATGGTGGAAACTTGACTTCGGTTAAACATGATGTGGTAGAATGTGTGATGAGCGTGCACACCCTGGAAGCACACCCACACTTGAGGGCAAGTCAATTGAATGAGGGAAACATGGGTGAGTTAGGTGGATGACTGAATGAAACACACGATGGGTGGATTTGCGATGAGTGACATGGTGGGTGGTTACAATGAGATGACAGGCTGACACACAGTGGTGAATGATGGGTAGCAAGCCAATGCATGGAATAAAATGGAGGGGAATGGCAAGTGTTGGTGGTAGATTAGCTTGAAGTGATGATGCCCCCAATTGACATGACCATTGGATAAACAAAACGATGGAAGAAATATAAGTATAATGACCAAGTTTTGTTGGAAATAAACAATTGCAAAGCACCTGATATAACTCGGCACAATTTGCAGTGTGAAGGGTTGAGTAAGAGTAGTGGGCCATGGTCAGTTTGAAGCTAAACAAAGGTGAAAAAGTGTCAATTTATGTACCCACACGATGAATAAGAGAAACATGTATGTGTTGCGGGTTGTTAAGGAAAAGACGACTGTGCAGAACCAATCTAGGTAGAGACATGAGTGTGAAGATTTGTCACAAAAGCGGGAAGAGGGACATGTCAACATGAAATAGGTGCACAATAGGTGTTAAAGGCCATTATAGCCTGCAGGAATTTGATATTTTATGCATAATTCAGGTAGAGTTCCAAGCTCAGTGTAGAAATTTCATTGTAGATTAAACTGATTATGCAATGCACTAAAGCAAAATACTTAATCTACTTCTACAATCAAACTTGTGAAAGCTTAATTGATTTTGGGCAAGATCAAAGAAAACACATATAACAGAGAAGAAGATTCAATCACACATGAAACACAAAAGGATACTCTGGGGAAAGCCTTAGCTAAAAATCCCAATCTTTGTATTATCATACAAGTGGAAATATCTCAGGATTACACGAAGCTTTAACTCACAAGCTATCTAGCTCTCAGTATAATCCCTCATTACTACTCATAGACAGAATAGACAACACATATGCCTTCCTTCAGTTGTCCAAGCCTCCTATTTCCTTGCGCAGTTTCTCCTGGGTCCTCCAGCTACAACCTATGTGATTCTCACCTTACACATAACACTGACCTCTGAAATAACTGCGTGATCCTGAAGGAGATAATTACTTCTACGTGGATGAGTTTCCTATATATGAAAATTCTTCTAACTAATAGTACACTGTCCCTTCCTTTAATCTCAACTGGGTCTTTTCTCTGAACTGACATGCATGAGTTATTTATGAGAGAATATTCAGTTATCTGGAGAACACCAGTTGCATGCATGCATGCATTAACTAACTGAACTCACAATTAGTTCCTCCAACTGTTTGGAACTAATTTAACTGGACTTAACTCAGTTAACTGAGCTAACTAATTACAACTCATATACAACTCATCCTTATCTCCTTAATGAAGGGATAAATTCCTCAATCAAAGGGATAACTGTTGCATGTCTTCACATAGACTTCATGTTTGATTTTCTCCAACTCATTAACTCAAGATGAATTAATTAATTATTTTTCAAACGGCTGGTGAGCCTAAATTCAAATTTTAATTCAGGGACTACTTAAAATTGGAATCTATCCCGAAATTCTATTTATAGCAATGATATTTTTAGCATTTCTATTTTTTGCTATTTTCAACACAATTGGAGTATATACTGAAATGCTATTTATAGCATTTCTTGTTGCTATTTTTAACACTCGGGCAGGGTCAACCTATCCTTTGTAAAATACATGTAAATTACAAAAAATATAATGAAATTATAAATTTCACATATTGATGTTTTGTTCTTAGTTCTAGAATTGTTGTACAATTGTTATGTTATTTCTATGCATAATTTAATAATGTAAAATAACACACATAATAATGTTGGTAGGCGTAGTGCGGAAGATGAGAATAAAACTAAGTGTGGAAGTCTAGTCAATGTTGCACAGTGCCCCAAACAGTGGAACCGACTCGGGGGCATGACAAGCCCCCTTCCATAGTGGTTTTTGTAATAGCCAGGGACCCCAAAATGCACGGTAATATGACACATGGCAAGATGTTTCTTCATAGAATAAATACTTGAAATGTGGGAATCCATTCATGCCTTCCATACTCAGCTCAAGACAAGTTATGGGGGGACCTAAATATGTGTTTTATGATGGAAACATCCCTTTTGTTACCAATTTACTTTTTTATGGTCACATTCTTGCCAACATAATGAAAACATAATCACCCACTATCAAATCACAAGAGGGCACCATATGATTAGGAGGTTTGAATGGGATTACCAAGGTTGATGATGATGGTGTGTTTTAATCATGTCTACGGGGCCAACCAAAGTAGTCTATGTGAATAATGAAAAGCTTGCACAATGTCTAAAGTTTCTGTTGTTCCTATATTTTGGATCTTCTATAATGTCTCTTGACTAGGGAATTTGAAACTCTTATTGTCTTTTCTTTTTCAAACAAATTATTCAGGTGTTCACTTTTAGTCTTCAGTATAATTGATCCAAATATCCTTGTAAGATGAAAATTCCATGATGTAATGTCATTGGGTATCAACGACTTCTTGAGTGCACTAAATATGTTTTGTCTACCCACTCCTCTTTAGGTATCATGCATCTTTCGATCTCACATCCACATTGATGCAAACTAGTTTTTATCTGAGCAATTAACATTTTCGCTTTCTATTTCTTTCTATTCCTATGTCGGTCTTTTTGTATGGTCATATGTAGGATTGAAATGTTTGATTTAGTATTCCTTTTTCCTCCAAAGAGGCCTTTTCCACATGCTTTCTTTTAATTTTCCTTGCACATTATTTTCTATTTCCCCTTTATTATTTGGACATTAACTTATGCTAATATCCCACTTATTCATCTAGTTGATGTTATATTTCATCTACGTGCTCTTCCTTCTAACCAATTTCTCTCCAACTACCATTTTTGGCTAGCGATGAGTCTCCATGTTATATAATCTTCTTAGATAACTTAATAGTTAGAACGTAACAAATGTTTCAAGAGGGAAATCCCTGACTTCTTCTAAGACAATCTCATATGAAATAGTTAATTTAATCTTGAGGCTATTTGTGATTAAATGTTTTTGTAATCTCTTTATTTTCTTGTTGAAGTGATGCTACCCCATACTTCGCATATGTATAACACCACAAGAACCACTAGAAGCCCAAAAAGAGTCTTCTTGGTCTTCTAATCCCATAGTTCAACTCTTCTAAATCTATTTTTGAATGAGTATAGTGATCTCCATCCCCCTTGAATCCATTTTTCTCTACATGTTTCCTAGTTGAACTTGTTGTGGAGATCAAGGAAAAGGTACTTATATTCAATGACCACCTGTAAGGGGTTTCCTTCAAAAACAAATTCTCTATGACATTCTATCTCTTCAAGGTAAAAATCATGACCTTAGTTTTTCTAGTTTTCACCTGCATCCCCACTTCATGACCAAATAACTCTAGAGATCTTAAGTGTTCCTTCAAATATTGTGTTGCCTTTTTCCATTAAAAAAATATCATTAGCATAACTAAGAAACTTTATAACAAGATTGGTCAAGTAAACCCCCCAACCACCAAACTTGTCTATCCACTCCTCTAATTTGTCAATGTATATCCTAGATAAAGTAGAGTATATTTGGCATTCTCGCTTGACCCCAATATCACTTCCACAACATTTTGAAAATCCTTGTTTGGTCCGCCCAAACTTGGTCATACAACCTATGGATGACAACCCCGTATTGTTTTAGAATTTCCAATTCTTCCATTCTACTCCAAAATTTTCTTCTAGGTATCGTATCAAAAACTTTCTTGAAGTCAACAAAGCAATAACAAACCTCTCCCTGATTATCCCAAACCTTCTCAATCAAATGTATAAGCGTAAAGAAATGGTTTATGGTAGAATGCTTTATCCTAAAGCCCACTTTTCCTTTTTCCCTCTTTCCCTCCTTTTTAGCCCAAACATTGATCCATTTTTCTATCATGCTACCAAAAAGTTTACCAAAAATAGGATTGATCATCATAGTGTGATAGTTTGAAGGATGATCAATGTCTTCACTTTTGAGCAAGGAGATGACAAAAATAGTTGTCCAATTCATTGGAAACCCATTATGAATGACCCAATTGAATATTCTTTTAATGTGAGGCATGAGGACCTCCAAGCCCCATTTTAAGTATTATGCCTGTAGACCTTCTATGTCTTGAGATTTACCCATCGCAAGCTTCTTTATTCCACCTTTAATGTCTTTCGAAGAGAAAATTTTAGTTCTTGAATTTATTTTTGGAGGGTTGTCTTGATTTTTACCTCTCTCATATAGTTTATTTTCATACTTTAACCATTCAAGATATGTGATATTGTTACACTGAAATTTGTCACCTTGACTATCTGCAGTCTATGTGGCCTCATCAATAGCCACATTGTCCTCTTTGTCAAGCC